>VZTS01006523.1:0-46169 GCA_013400795.1 Pluvianellus socialis | reverse complement strand
TTACAATATCATGAAATGTATTATGAAACTTTCACATAAAATCATGCTAATAAAATCTGTAGATGACAGGAAGAATTATTATGTTAACAAATGATGGGAGGGGACAAGATTCTGATTCAGAGCAGCCGGTTATTCTGTGTTTACTGTAGCGTAGCTAAATACAGCAAAAGTCAGGGAAGAAGGCTTCTTTTATACAATGGGAAACTGTCTCAAAACAGTTGAACCCAAAGGATTTAATCTCCACCTCTACTCAGTGCTATAGCATAAAGAGGCCAAAACCCCCTGGAGTCCCAAGCTAGAATAAAAAAAGAAAGATCCAAGTAGAAACAAGGAAGTTATCTTGTCTCTGGAAAAAAAAAGCACTGGTAAGATAAATTATTAGATAGCTGCCTTCAGCTGCGCCTTCAAAAGGGAGACAAATAGTGAAGTAAAACCATAGGAGATTAAAATAATCTGGGTACGAGAAACAAGCACTACTGTGCAACATACAAACTCAACTTCTGCCGTTTAACAAAGGGGAAGGAGGACTTGATTTCCAAGCAGCGGTACCTGTACACCAGGAGAATATTGGATAACAAGGGGCATTTGACCTTGCTGCCAACAACATGACAAAATGCCAAAGTGGAAACAGAAGTTTACGGGAACGCAACTTTGAAGTAAGATGCAGTTTCCCAGTACTGAAAACTGCTAAGCTATGAGAGCAGTGGGCTTGAAGTGTTTAAGACAAAATTTGCTCTCTAAAAAGGAAGAAAAAAAAGGGGGTGGGGGTGGGTGTCTGCTGTAGCTCTTAGAAATTCTTCAATCTGTAGATACAATGGTACAGCTGAAGATAAACACAGGTAAAGAGCGTTTATCCACTTTAATTGAGGCAACATAGAATTTATTTTCTTCATGGTCTGACCTAGAACACCCAGTGATTTATACACGCTTGTATTTGAGAGGATATGGGGAAAGAAGGAGGATGCGGGGAAAGAAGGAAGATGCTTATGCAAGTGAGAGAAGTGTATTGCCAGCCTCAGCATCCGTAGACCAAAGTCTTCCTCTTACTACTCCATGAATTTGGGGCCTTGCTTTCTTTTATTACCCTTGTATTTCAACATTAGGAAAATATTTATGCTTCAGAGTCCTGAGCATTAGACAGGTACTTCCAACATGAAGAATAATTCTCACACTTTGGTGATATAATTCAGCCTCCTGTCTTGCTTTATTCCAGTTATTTTTTTCCCTCAGCTACATCAAAGATTTGCAATAACAGGGATTAGATACTGAAAAATTGGTCAAAAATTTCAGGGGCAATGGAGAGATCTCACAGGTGGTAGCTAGTGTCTGTTCTTTTCATGTTCAGGACTGCACTGATCACCAGTTTCAGATCTGAGAAGGAAATTAACTCCAGATCAGATTATCAGAGACAGTGAGAAGATTCTTACAGAGCGGGATTACCTGGATACATTTCAGCCAGTTTCTCTAGACGCTGGTGCTACTTTGCTATGACCCGTTCTCTGCCTACACTTAATATTTGGGCAACAAGGCACAGTAGAGCAGAGGGGAAAACTGTACAGAGCTTTAAATAGGTTGCAATCTCTGGTCTTATCATAGGTAATTTGTAGTGTTTAATAGCCCTAATATGCAGGAGGTCACATGAAATCATTTAGAAGTCCTGTCTGGATTCAATTTCTAAGAATGTATTAATCTCTGCCTGGCACAAGGAAAGATAATGGCATTTCCTTCAGTAGAGCCTCTGTCGGTGCCAAGAGCAGGAGTCCGACTGTCATCAGATCAGCCAGTGAAAACAAGAGGGGTATTTGGTTGTTTATTTATTGAGTCATTCCAGCTTGATATTGGCTTTATGCCAATGCATATAAGTTCAGAGATAAAGAGTTATTCCTAACGATAGCAGGGCAATCCATTTCTCCCCGTTACAGCACAGAAATCTAGCGCTCAATTAAATCCAACCCCGGATACGCAGGTAACCTGAACCTCGACTTTCACAAGGGAGAAAAGGTTCAGGAGACAAGCTGGGACAGATCCAGGGAAGGGTCATAAAGGTGCAACGAGCCAGATCCCTGCGTAAAAGTTTTGCCGTCTTTCAACAGGCTAGTGCAGATTTGAACTTGGAAAGGTCCAAAGGAAACTATTTAAACCCAGCTCCCAGAATGCAAAGTGAGCTAGTGGGATTGCTGGGGAGCCTGAAGTGGCATTTTTTTATAGAGCAAACAATACAAAGTAAATAAGGGAGAACGACAACCCTCTGTGTACTCTAAAAGAAAACTAAAAGTCCCACTGGTGTGGTCTGCTTGTCACAGAATACAGGAGCAAAATGCAAGTGTGTTTAAAGGCTCTAGCCTGGAAAGACTTTTTTTTTTTTTCTCTTCATCTTTAAAGCAATGAAATGGTTCAACAACCTTCTGAGAAGGTGAAAAATCTTGCCTGTCTACATTTGTAAGAGAAGCCTGAATTACCTGCCTTTCCCTTTAAGCATTTTCAGATACAAATCAAACACAGATGGCCCATTATGTTTATGACCTCACTGTCAATTGCTCTAGATAGTGCATGCATTAATTATTGAAATATTTTCATAGTATACAACTTTTTAGTGTTCACATTGTCACAGATAATTTCAACTTTCTGATTAGGAGATATAAACAGTGTTATTTATGAGAATTAATCTCTCGAATGCCATAAAAGTCACAAATATACTGGACTTTTTCTTAATAATGAATCCAGCCTAAAAGGAAGAAAAAAAAAAAAACACCCCACAACCAAAAAAACCTGGCCTCAGTCCTGAAAGTCAACATTATGTTAACATTCCCTGTGATACATAAACAATGCCAAAACCTATTACAATTGCAGTAAATTTTGATTACCGGAGTTGTTTGTTATTTATGTCTAGAAGATAAAGATAATATTGGGAATAGCCCTCTTCTTTTCTGTGTATAAATTACATCCATAAAATACTGTGGTTTTTAAACAGTAAAAAAACTTGATTGAGGTTTTCAAATTGTTGTGTCTGTTCTGCTTCAAGAAAACCACCTTTGGAGAGTGAGCAGGCAGTGGCATTTCTTTCATTCTCATTTACTTTCATTAGTAAAAACTGAGCAACTCTAGACCAAGTCCAGAAAAGTCCAAAGAGCAGCAAACAGCTCCTAGCAGCAGCAAAGGAATAATTTTCAGAATAGGGTCATGAAAACCACCGGTTTCCCCAGAAGCAGCCCATTGACTGAGAGTTAAGGCATTCTCCTCAAGGTAAGATTTAAGTTTACACTCACATGAGTGAAGAGGAGGAATAAATCCAAACCACCACTTCCTTGGGGTTATAAACATAAAAGGTGGGGAATGGCCTTTCTGCCAGCTGACTTTTGGGGAGGATTTTGAGAGCACCAGTCAACTGCAGATCCCTTGACATCAAATAGGATGTCCCGTATGTGAACAGCACCAGCCCCACGCACAAGCTCTGCGCTGCTCGTTCATTGCTGGATCCACATGCTGGTTTCTTAAAAAAAAAAAAAAAAATTGAACCTTGAATTCCAATACCCTTTTTCTCTTCCCAAAAACCTAGATTCATATTGTGGGAAACTTTTCCAGGTAGGAACGGTCTTCCACCAGCAGAAAAGCACAGATAATTTTATTTCAGTTGTTATTCTTAAAAAAAAAAAAAATCAGATCACTTGGTGATTAAGTCTGCAAGAGGTATATCTCTATATAAGAAAAAAAAAAAGAAAAAATGCAGCTTCTTTTACTTATATTTTTATTGTCTTAACATTTCTGCAAGACAAAACTAGAAAGGGAACCCCAAATTTATGGGGTGAAAAATTAAATGAGTTAATCCTTCCTAGAATATTCCACATGAGCAAACAGAAAACATGCCTTTTTGATATTACTGTTTTCAGCAAACCCTTCCCATAAGCTGATACCATCCAAAGCAGCATAGGTAGAACAAGGAGGGAAAGGAAGAGAAAGAAACATCTCATGCAAGTAGCCCAAGGGAGAAATAAGTTCATGACTAGCACATTTACACCTTTCTTGATTTATTTAAGGTACAAGAATAGTGTAATATGACCTGTTTGCTTCTCTAACAAGCTTTTATATTTGCAACAGATCAAGTCCAGACCCACTTCTTGTAGTACAGGCACCTCTCAGGGCCCTACAGAAGACCAAAAGCACAGACCTAAGAGTTCTCCAGCTTCCTATAAGCGCAGGGAGAAAATGCAACTAAAGAAGAAAAGAAAACCCTAATTGTTCTTACTAAGTGGAGTTTGGCTTTTTATAGAGCCCGGGTTTATTCTCCCCGCCCCAAGGAAGAACCACACCAAACAGGGGAGCACTTTGGGGTACCTCCACAAAACCCTCCCAAGCAAATACTTCCCATCCCTTGTGCCACTTCTCAGCAGCTCACCATCTGCTGCAGGTGCTCTGATAGTTGAAATAACCAAAAAAAAAAAAAAAACCAGACAAACAGCTGGCAAATAAAAGCCTATATTTTCCAAGACACCCCTTGTCTCATGAGATGGTGAATTCTAAGTCCTCCAAGGTCCCAGCATTCCTTTGGGTGGATTTACATGTCAGGTGCCAACTGGCTATAAATTCAGTGCAGCCCCAGAGCTGTTTCCCTCAATGCATCTTCTTCCCTGGTGTGGGGGGGTCTTACAGGCTGTTAGAAGGGAATGGGGAAGGAAAGATGAGGTTGTCATCTAGGTAGAAACTGCTCTGATCCTGAAAGGAAGGAAGATGCTTCCCATGGCTCTGTTTCTATGCAAAATTGCGCTAAATCTATCCTGCTTGTTTCATTTATTCAAAAACTGTTAGTACTAGGTTTTGTTAAATCTAAGAAATAAAAGTGGGAAGATGAGGCTTCTTAATTTGTTCGAGGTTTTTTTAGAGGTTTGTTAAGGTCTTTCTGCAGCATGGAGGGCTAAAGCTCACACCTGTGGTCATTTCAAGTAGATAGTCTCTATCCACTCTTCCAGGCCTAGTGCTTATGTGAGATGCTAAATATTAACTCTTCCTCTTTTTTACTGTTTCTATACAGAAAGCAGAAGCTAGGTTAAGCTTCTGTCTTCCTAGATAAATAGGAAATGTATTGTTTAATTGCAGCAAACCTTTACTGCTTTTTTCCTATATACTGTGAAGGGAAGTAGATGTTGAGGAAAGGACGTATCCTACTGAAGCATGTTTGGGGCTGGTGGAGGCGGACTGGCTGTGCAAACAGATCTTTAGGGATTTATGATGATCAGTTTTTCAAGCATTAGGAAAGCCTGAGAGCACATTATTTTTAAACGAGTTATATATTTAGCACTACGCCCACCATTCTTTCAGTTCTAATTTTAGAGGGCAGGGGACAACTCTGGCACTATTGTAGCCTTGTCTAAATTTAATATAGTAGAGCAGCTGATGATTATCAGAGAGATTGCCTTTTTGCTCCTTCAGGAATTTTTCACTCAGGAAAAAAGTTGCCATGTAGTACTCTGCCTGGAGTACTGCACAAGCTGTTGTAGTACATGAGGAAAAAAGTGTGCTCTGAAACAGTCGCTTGAGCCCTACCTCTTACTCCAGGTAGGTATTTCAGATAGAAGAGAAGTGAGCAAGGTTGGTTTGGACAATATTTTCCTTTGCATCCTGTAGAAAGAGTAGCCGCTTGTGCTGGCAGGTACTGGTAGACCAGTCCTATCCCATCTCCTTGTGAGTACAGATGTTACTACATGAAGAATAGATCCTAGTTTTTCTAAGGATCATCCGGTTCACCTGTTGCCTTGTGGAGGAGGTGAGGAGTGTTGTTCCCATCTGCTTGCCCAATACCCAAGGGTCAGGTGGTCCATCCAGAGCCATGGTTTGAAGACCAGAAGAAGAGCTCTTCTAATCCTTCAGTTCAGCCTCTTGCAAGATAAAGCCCTCAGATGGTTACCCTAGTTACAGTCATGGGTAAGTGTGATTTTTTTTAACTCTTACATAGGCTTCAAAACAGTGGAGACTCAATATGTTGTTTTTCTTATTATGGCCATAGTGAGCAGCATCATCTCAAGCAGTGTCTCTCTGAATTTGTCAAATGATACGCTATTCATATTTTATGGAAACAGGGATGTGTGATGCAGGGAGCTTTTTTGAGTATTTGTAAGTGATTAAAGGCAACAGACACAAGCACTTTAGTATTAGAAGCAAGCTTAATCAGCATAACTCTACACAGTGTCAAAGACTCGTTCTAGACAAAGGGAGTTTAATGAAAAGCTCTGTAAAAAGAGGCCTTCCAACTTCCTATGAATATTAGGCTTTCTGCCTTCCTTCTGAAATATATTAACAGCCTCAAGAGGGATTATTGATGCTGGCAAGTAAGTTTAAGCAGCCCTCAGAAGTTCCTGACACTGCGTACAGCATTACATTTTTGCATATGGTTCCCCCCACACACACTTAAGTGTTTTGAGGTTGGGGTGACTGCAGGTCTCTGAGAAAGCAAGATTGATAAAGCAAAGCAATCGGAGTTATTTCCTATGCATGAAATTGATTAAATGCTTCACTAAATGGCTTATAAATTTGGCTCTCATATTTCTGTCACCCACTGCAAAGATTACAGAAACTCCGTCTATAACCATGTTGTATACAATACCAAATTACAAAAGGTTGTAAAAACTAATGTTTTGTTTAAAGTTTTGAGCAGGACCATATGCCTTCGGTGACCTTGAGTAAGCTATTTTAATTCAAAACATTTTAAAGAGTAGAAGAGAAGGAAAAAAAATCCATCTGCATAACAAAACTGAACACAATTTAATATTAAGTATGCCGCATATAGTATTTTACTTCTTGCCAGAAAAAATGTTGCATCCCCTTCTACCAGAGTATTCTAATTCTATAGCTATAAGTGTATGTGGCATGAAACCCAGAAGTTCAGGTTTCCCTAGATCGTGTTTGCTTTTCTTACTTTATGAAGTCTGTTATCGAATCTACCTTGGTGCTGCCACGGTTCTCTTTACTCTAGAACCCATGTCCATTAGGCACTAGTGGGTTTGACCTCATTAGACCCTTTAAAGTGAAACGTTATTGATCTCTGCCTTAGCATACAGTTTCATTAACTCCCAAAATAGGATGAGGCATAGAGACAGTGAGGATCTCAAGGTGCCAAAAGCACAACTTTCGCCCAGATCTGCTTGCTTCCCTTTCACACGGGAGAGCCAAAGGACTTCCTACAGTTTGGGCACTGGGGTGTAGCTGTATGAGCATAGTCAGCTGCTGGAGATCTACTGGTAAAATATTAATTTCCTGACTTAGTCACATGCAGTGTCCTGCACAGGTTTAATAAAGCTGCTGGTTACACCCAATTATGCTCTTGGTCCGCAACAGAATAAACTTCGGGCAACTGAGTCTCCTGTTATTTTTAAATCTTGTGTTGGCTTATGCCTTGGCTGTCCCGATGTAAACACCTGGCCTGGAAACTTGAGCTGACCCGAAGCTGTCTAACTGTAGGAAAGGACATTACTTAAAATGTCACAGACATATAGTTAGCCACACTAAAACAGGTAGATTGCTTTATAAATAAGAACTGTTGTTCTGACAGTCATAAATAAAATTTTCCAGGATCCTTTTTACATACAGCTCCATTTTACAGATGGAAAAACTAAGGTTCAGCAAGCAAACAGGCTTTGCCCAGTGCAGGAGGAAGTTCTCTGGCAAAGCTTGAGGCTGAGTTCTGGCTCTTCTGCTCCCCAGTGCTTTAAAACTCAACCATGCTCCCCTTAGCTATACAAATAAAGATCTTAAGCGATTAAATGTAAGCACTGAAGCAAAGCTCATAGCAAGCAGGAGTGAATTGGCATGAAATGCAAACGTAAGCATGAGAAAATAATCCCTGTGTTTTAACCATAAATGCCTGTTTTCTACAGGAAAAGCTATGTTCTCCCATAACATTTACAAGCCATCTTGTCCCCAGCAAGGATTAACATTTGGCATCGAAGTACTGATCTGGCAAAGAGCTGCCAGTAATGTAATCTTTTTTACAACCAACGACATGCTTAAAGTCTTGACAGACTTGACCTCTGCCCATTGCTAATCCCTAACTTTCTTGCCCATTCAGATGTACATCTTTAAAGAGATGGCACCGAATGCGTAGCAAACAGCTAAACTTTAACTGAAGGTGAAACAAGAGCTGCCCAGAGAAAAGCATTGGGTGGGGAGAAATCTGAGTGTTCCTTACCCAGCCTTGTGCTGGGATTTTGACCCCGTGGCGAGGGAAGAGGTGCTTGCTCAGTTACACCTGTGCAGTGACTTTGTTCCTGCCCAGGTGGGAGAACGCACCTTTTGCCAAGAGAAGATGTAATGTATTTGCTTGGATACAGGAGCACTACAGACCCCTAACTGTTATCAAACTCTTTATCATTGGGTTGTCTGAACAGTCCTTGATCCCAAAGGATAAAAGTAAACAAAGTAGATGAAGCTTGTACACAGGAAAATGAGGTATAAAGAGACCTTATATTTTACTGAGTCGGTTTCTCAACTCCCAGTTCAGGCGTTCATTTGAAAAACCGAAGTGATAGATTTACACTATGTTCAGAGAAAATAACAGTCAATCCAAAAAGATTCCAGCTGTCTTTTCTTTCATTTGTGTGACAACCAGTCCTGGGACACACGCCAGCTCCTCAGATACTGCTGCTCCACAATCTAGTTATTCTAACTTCTGGCAACTGGTTATTTGACCTCTTGGTGGCTTGTCGTTTTAATATCACGTTCTCTATGTGGATAATCTAGCGGGAATCCCTCCTTTATAATGCAACAGTCTATAAGTGGTAATTGGCCAGAACACTGAAGTATTGTGCTGTTAAGTCCAGTCTCAAGCTACAGCTGAGGAGCACTTATTGTGGTTGGGAAGCACAAAAATATGGTTTAGTCTCCTGTTTGTGACTTAGTGGTCCCCAGGCACTGGGAGAGAAGTCTAATCTTTTCTCTGCCATGTGTTATATACCAGTTTTGGATCACTCTCTAAAGCCATGTGATAGCAATCTCCTCCCGGATGAGCAGAGCCCGGGCTCCAAAGGATTTACAAGGAGATCAGCTGAGTAGCATTGGCCCTCATAGCTTCCGCCGGCTATCTTGTGGGTGATGAGTTACACCACTTTTAAGTGAGAAACCAGCCAGGTGTAAAAACTTATCTATATTCCTCTGTCCCATTACCAGTGACTACAAAGTGGCATAAAGGCCAGCGGAGTGCTCTGTATCCCATAGAGATCCTCCGGTGAGTGGCCAGCACTCTCGGATGAGGGTTGCTTTTCATTAGTTTCCAAAGCAGCCTAAAAGCATCTTGGAAGAGCCTGGTGTCTCTAGACAATCTAATCTTTTGACGCTGTACTTGGTGAAAAAAGCATGCAAGCAATCCAAACAAAAGAAGCAAATGTATATCTTTAATTTAAGGCAATATTCCACTGTAAGCCCTTTGTCCACCTTGAGCAGTCAGAGCACAGCCATAGATTTTTTTTTTTCGCCCCCAGTAGTCTGGGAACGGGATCTTAGAAAATGGTGTACTTGGTCTGACATGGACTTAAATAGGTTTCAGAATAATCCATTATGCATCAAGTGTTTAATCGACATAATTAATATTTTTAAGGGGAACCATTTACATTGTAAGTTCTATACACATTATTTACAATTTCAACAGTAATAGTTAATGCTCTGTGACAAACTATATTGTTTCCAGCTTGTTATCCATTCATAACAAGGTCAATCTATTACCATTATTTTTTGTGAATGTAGCTGTTACCTTGAGGCAAAAAGTTAATTGTAAATTACAGAGGAGGGATTATTAAGTTGGGTTTTTTAACTGTATTCATTGTAATGTATGGAACTAGTGCTATTTTATGAAACATTTACATTTAAAAGTATTTTGTTATTCATATCAGGCATGCTGGACAAATTCACTTCCAAACTTTTCAAGAGCGTACTCAGTGGGAAGAGCCGTTTGAAAGGATCCAGCTGAACATTTCATAACCGCTGCAGTTAAAACCAGATGCAGTCGCATCTATTTTTCCCCTTAGTCTGAGACTGGTCCCTCAGCTGTTATGGTCCACCACAACGCTGAGAAGTGCTTAGCGCTCTGAGAAGCAGGAGCGGATTTGATTTTAATGTAGAATAATACTTTAGCCCTTACATCACAACAGTGATCCATAAGAGACGTATCTCAAGATTTTATTCAGCCCCTGATCCACACTAAGTACACAGTGCGAGTATGATGTCTGAACTCTTCTACCTCCCTACTTTTGCACAACTTCTGCTGCATTGGCTCATGCCCCAGCAGACAAATTTTATATTTATGCCCTGCCTCGTTTGCTCCCACCTGAGCAAAAGTCAAAGGGTATGTGGCATCGCGGCTTCCCAGATGACAGTAAAAGTTGTCATTCGTAGGCTACACAGAAAAGGATGGAGAACCATCATAAAATTTGTCTTTCCCACATCATCTTAATGATGCGTTCAGGGCAAAACCCATGAGCTTTTGATTAGATCACAGGCTTGTCCATCTTAATGGACAATGAAGAGTTCACACCATTTAACTTCAGTCTAGACAGCACTTCTGCTGTGCTGCCAGATACAGCAGGTCTGCCTGCCACATTGATCTCCACCTCAGTCGTCTTCTATATTTTTACTTTGAATTAGGTGACTTAGTTAACTGCATTTTATTCTGGCTTCAATTATAACACTGGCATTGAATCTTCGCAATCACTTCCAGAATAACAGAAGACAAACTCATAAACACTGAATATTTTGAGCTGACTAAAGGAAGTAAGAGGATGATCACTGATGAGATGCAGAAATGCATTTCTAGTATCACAGGAATAAAAGTATGTTAGTTTTGTCTTCCTTTCTCTATTGCAGACCAGGCAGGTGAGAGCTGTTAGGATATTTGCCTAACCATCCTATGAAAGGTGTGTTCTTACTTCTTATTGATGAAGTTTGGTGTAGTATGCTAGTGGTGTTTGGGTGAAAAGAAATTGATTTCCTCTGCAACTTTATGGAGCAGAATTTAAAGTTGTTAGAATCCATTGTTCCAACATCTAACTGCTCACTTGAAAAATCTATTCCTTTCTTCCTTCAAGCCCTAATGAAAAAGAAATTTGTGACGCTTAGGAGGCTCTTTGAGGCTCAAAATGAGGCTCATTGAAAGACTTAATATGCTAAATCAGACCAGGTTTTCTTTTGCCACGTGGTCTCATAAACTTCAAGGCATCATCAGATATTAGCATATGTAGCTTGTGAAGGGTTAAGTAACATTATTTCTGTGGTCTCCACCGCTGCTAGTATGTTCAAAGTGCACAGAGCTCAAGACATGTGCATTCTCCGTCCAATAACTTGTCCAGTAATTGGTATATTGATTGCTAATGTCATCATGTTTTAGTATATATAAACCCTCTCACTCTATCATACAGCCGCCAACAATCCAAGAAGTCATTGTTTATTCATTGTAACTCCCAAACTGGCCGTGTCAGATTCTGCTTGAGGCCTTGCTGATAAAAATCAGCAGATGATTGGGCACACACATTCTTGACATGGCTGACCCATGACATCTTAGGGCCAGCAGGGAGCCTGTCATTATGTGTACAATACTCTTCTTTCTTTCCCCTTATCTATTCCCAGATGACTTTGAGATTTTTATTAACTCATTAATGACTGAAGATGTCATTAAAGAAAGTGAGGAGGAGGGGGGAAAAAGGACATTTTGTTTGTTTGTTTAAAAGTAGGGAGAGGCAAGCCATTGGCTCTGCATAGGGAAAGGCCAGTGAAGCTTAAAGACAAAGCTGAAGTCTATCCAGAGGAAAAGCTGGTTATTTCACTAGGATGACTAAAGCCAAGCTTTGGAGGGAGAAAAAAATGTTAGGCCATATTTCAAACACAACTGAGGAAGAAGGAAGGATTTCTCTGCAAAAAGAGGCAACAAAAAAAAAAAAAGACTAATTGGGTTTATGTAGTACAACTGATAGTCTTCAAAAGTGCAGAAGGATGTCTTCCTGGCACTACCTAGGTGTTCAAATACTTACGTATTCCCTCAGAATGAGTTTTGTGTTCAGGGCTAGCATTTGATCATGTCTTTAAAAATGTCTTGTTTTATAGAGGGAAATAGTATCTGCCTTTTTTAGTTTTTCTTGTAAATACGTCAATTGAACAGTATTGTATTGTAATCACAGTTCTTTTCCAGTTTTCTTTTGCCTCTTACATTTGTGAATTCTATCTGTAAATGTAGCAAACTACTGAATAAACTTTGCATGATTTTACTATGTGCTAAGGACTTGATCGTGTTAAAATGCACATTTGGAGCAGAAGTTTCAGGTGAGTTCACTCGCAGCCTGCTTCTGATGCTCCAGCAGTCAGTCACTAAACTTCCCCTGAATGTGGGATAAACAATTAGCCACACATTACAGGCTTGCCTTCCATTTTAAGATCTTGCCTATATTTAATTTCTCTTTGAAACAATCTCACAGACAATATTTTCATTTGAAACTGTATTCATGTGACAATGAAAGTTGTTTTTTTTTTCTCCTGGAATTTGGGTGTTTCCTATCATTAGAGGCCTGTTGGTTTAGAACCAAGGACTTAAAATATTAAGGATTGCAGTTATTTTTTGTTAATGATTGCCATTTGTGGATTGACTGAGGAACAGTGAATGCTTTTCTGTCTCAGGCAGCTGCCCTCCATATGGTTGTTGATCTCAACCTAGAAATCTCTGATGTGATTGTAGTGGTACTGGATGTTAAAGTGACATAGAGCTAGATGTCATCTGCATTGGCTGGCCTGTAGTAATCTTGGTTTCAACGTCTATCTTTTTGATGAGGTGAGTAGAAGAAAGATGAGCCTGTTTCCTGAAGGGACCTGCAAGCATTGCTATAAAATAATAGAATAAGCTCCCTGGATGGGACCTCTGAATTACTAAAAACAACTCAAACAGGAAGCTACTTATTCCATCACATACACTGCAGATAATGGCTTGGCAATCAGGCATATCAGTCATATAGACTGACTATAGTAAGTTTTAGAACTCCTAATAGGAGTTAAAAAAGAACAATTTAATTATGCCATACCGTTTCTGACAACTCTCCATTCTCTCCACTCAACAGGTGATGCATGTCACCTGGATCATAGTGCAAGCATTTATTCTTAGGAATAACGATAACATTTGCTGTGTCCTGAGTCTCTGCGAAGGCAGTGGATGCCTTCTGCAATGCTAGCAGTTCTTTCTGGTTTCCTTCTTTGAAAGAATTCTTTTCCTCTTTTGTCTCCTGATAAGTAACAGTACATCATTTGTATTGGAGTGGNGCTGGCCTAATCAGCTATGCCCAGCTTAATCAAAGTGTGCTGCTTACCTCCCGCACCTTTTGGAGAGGAAGCTTTCCTTTCTTCTCGCTTTCTGACATCCAGACTCTTCCGTCGCGTACCGAAGTGGGAACCTGTGATGAATCTTTGGATAATGGACTGTTGCTTTGACAAACTGCTCTAGTGAAGCACGTGCCTGTCTTGGTGACAATAATAGCAAAGTGCGGATTTTGTGGAAGAAATAGAGGCTTTGAGGGCTACAGCACCAGACTCTGAGTCTATAAATTGCTGGACTGGGATGTTAGATGCCTTTTAATATTTTCAAACATCCAGTAGAGTAATGAAAGAACTGTAGGACTATCCTGATGTAAGACCTCGGGAGAGTTGTTTTCAAAGATCATTGGAGCTCACAACTTGTTTAAGAACATGAAGTCCTATCCAAGTAATAGCTGGAAATAAGTTGCTTGATTTTTCTCTCCCCAAAGACAAATTCTTGTAATAGCAAAAGTGTAAAATCCAACAAAGACAGGCTTGATACTTTCAGATACTCCAGCCGCTTCATAGTGGAAAAAAGGCATGCTGACAGTGAAACTATTTGGGGTAAATAATGAGGACAGACTTCTCAGAAATAAACTGGCATGGATTTGGCCATGAGATGTCAGATTCATAACTTGGGAAATGAAAGCCTCTATATAGTAGAGAGCGGACCCTAGCCCAGCAGTGGCAATTCAGCCTTCTGAGCCACAGGGATTTCTTTATAAGTAGTGGTATATTAAATGTGGAATCGGGTAGGCCAAAGGGACAGCAGTAAAACAGAGACAACGTGCGGTGACCAAAAATGAGCTAAAGCCAGACGCTAATTACTGTGCAGTAATTTTGTTTTCCTTTAGAGCTCATGAATATTTTTCACTCCTGGAAGGTAAATGCTTTTCCTATCGTTTCGATTTTACATCTAGTACTTTTTTTTTAGTTTAACTGAAGCTGGGGAGAAAGCAGTTTTTGTCTATTTATCCAATTTAGAACCTTTATCAACATAAAGATGAGAGGTAGATTTTTATACTGTGCACATCACTGGAGCGGGCTGAGGAAGAGCACTTTTAGACAGGCCTAGATCAACAAAACAGATTCATCCATCACATCTGCCAGAATGGAAAGATAGTTGTCTGGATGCTCGGTCAATCCGAGACCTTTCTGCTGAGTCAACTGACAAGACTGCAGATATTTGTGACAATGACGACACTTATCCACTAGTAAGTGGACTGAAGACCACCTACGCATTTGGCGGTGGGTCTTCAGTTTAGGAAGCTCTAAGCTCTCGAACGCCAGCATATTCCTATTTGCAGTCCTCTTCTCCTTATCAGTTGAGAATCATTACCAGAAACTAAGCTAGAATAAGATAAAATAACAAAAGGAAGGGATTCTGAGGTGATAATGGTGGAAGGTGTGAGAGTCAGTAGAAAGTACAGTAAAGAAACCCATGACAAGTCATGATAAATGGGTCGTTATAAAATTCATGTTTAGGCTGCACCAGTCTGGGGATAATGCCATTCGTCATGGCAACACTGGGGCACTAATGAGCCCTCATTGCATATTCATGAATTTGGTGCCTCTCTTCTCTCTCTACCTCCCTCCCACCCCGAACCAATGCCTGGTAAATATCTCCACCTCAAGCTGAAACTCGACTTAGGCTGCTTTTTTTTTTTTATTTGTTATGTTGCAGCAATTACACTGTAAAAGTGCTGCACAAGATTGATTGCTCTGATCTGTAGTTCAATTGTAAATTAGAATACACATCCCCCTGGGGACACACGGCCCCTATTTGTGATTAAGAAAAAAGCCCCATAATAGACTAATAGCTAAAGTTCTCTCTCTTTTACTTTCAGGCAATTAGCTTGATGAAATGGCCTCTTTTTGTGTACCCTGGAAGTGTAAACCGATATCATAATGAAGTATATGATGTTTATTCTATTATTTTCACCTTGCCATGTATGCAGGAATGCATAAATAATGGCTGCTTTGTCTAGTACATTTACTGATTCAGAAGTAAACTATGTCTTAAAGATGCAGTGTATGATCCTACAGCCTCATGTTAAGCTGGGCACTGTGACTAGTCCCTATAAAAACTAACGTTCTGCCTAAAGAAGTTGGAGACCATTTTTAGTCAGGTGATTAAATACTGTTTGCAAGACACTTTCATTTATAAAGAACCTTAATTGGAAAATCCTCCTAATAACCTTGTGAGGAAAAATAAGGTATCTCTGCTTTACAGAAAGGAAAACTGATGGGGACATGATGGAGATGTTACACAAGCCCACACAGGACTTCGAGAAGTGCTTAGGAAATCCTGTCTCGCTGAATTTTTTTTCCAGGCAATCAGAAACTTCCTTTCCTTTCCCCGGTCATGTTCTTGATGTTGTCCTGGATGGTTCATGGAGTGGCTCTGACCCTAGCTTGCCTCAAAGACTTAAAACTCTGTGGTTTCACAGTTGCCTTCACTTCCATGTGACATACATGGCTAAAGCCCTTTCACCTGAATCCAAGGTGGATATGGTCATGCCCATATTCAATATCATGTGTTGGATGTTGGCTTTCCCAAGGCTCAATTTGAGCTGTCAGTCTGAGCAAATGAGTCATGTTGTGCAATAGCGTTATAACACGGTGATGGTGTTCGTGCAGTTGAGCTCAAGATAAACATCTGGGAAGAAAACTACCATATGATGATAGCTCTGGACATACCTGCTTGGTGACACAAAGTGCTCCTGCATTTCACTTTGGCCCAAGAGTGCACTTCTGAAGTGAATCCTCCAAATGACCCTGCCTACCATGCCCCACAATGCGAGGCAGTCTTGGAGCACGCAAGCTGGATTCTCCTGTGTGAAATTAAACGAGGTGATGTGGTCTGGGAGCTCCAAGAGCTAAGGGGAATTCAGCCCCGAGGAGCATGCTAGAGCTAGTCCGAGTAAACCTGTAACACGCAGTGACCTGGGGCCAGTCCCTGCTCTTCAGTGCACGGTGTAGACATACCTTTAGTTGTCTATTTGCTAAGTGAAGCAGGGTTCCTATCCAAGGAGTTATGAGAAGTTCAGACATTATGGAAAGGAGAATGTGTGAAATAGCCTGGAAAACCTGCATAAGAAAATACACCGGTTCATGTATACCCCCATCAGTTTATCTGCAAGGGAAATAATTTTCATTTAGTTTAAATTCTGTATGAAAGAGGTTCTGTAGGGGAGTATTAAAGAGTTTGGAAATGTTTTGCTAAGGAGCACTACCAGTGCAAACCTCTAAAGGGTAACGCTCTATACATGGCTACAATACCATATTCTGTTTCAACTTGTTCATCATTGTCTTCTTGCATGACAGCCCTGGCATTTAAAATATGTTAGGGGTGACACAATACTTTCACCTGGTGCAGACATATATCACTGGAAGGATGTTCTCATAAACAAAGTGCTGCAGGCTATGATCTTATCATTCTCCTCTTCCTTCTCCTCAGTTCAGTTCAATGACAAACACGTATTTCTCTTCTTTGCTCCAGTTTCTGGTCCAGAGAAGCCTGGTGTTGGAGCAACAGGTGGTGTTGAAAATCAGGAATGACAAGCGGTGTTGGTGGTGGCCTGGTGGGGGAAAGCAGTGGAAGGGGCAGCAAGCATGTGACATATTTTATCATGCTTCGGCTGGTGCACCAATTCTACACGGTGCTGCGATTTTATAGCATGAGCAAAAGTTTACTCACGTGCATGCCTGCACACGCAGGGTTTTTTGAGAAAGACATAAAGCAAATTAGAGTGTTCACATGTAATTAGCTTGACTATTAGTGTGGTTCAGCCGAGGCGATAGGAAGACGGTAAACTCCGAGATAGCTTGCAGATAAAAGGTCCGAGGGTGTTCTGGAGAAAGCTGGAGGTAATAGTTCAGGAGAGAAATTCCTGACACATTGAGCAGGCATCTAAGGATGTTCTTGCCCTGCACCGTTATCACCGCACGATGTAGATGTACAGGCCTCCCCTCTCCCAACTGCAAAGCTTAACCCTTGCTGGCATCCAGGGATCCTTCTTCTTGGATAGACCACTTTTTAATTATTTAAGATTTAATCATAATTTTCTGCTTAAACACATTAGTCTGGACTAAAACTGTGAAATTTCTGATCCTGCTTCTTGCCCTTCTTCTTGTGACAGCATATGAAACAGGGACTACAACGCCTGTAGAGACTGGAACACCTCCAGTTATTTATTCAAGAGTGTACATGACTAGGTCTAGTAAAAACATGATCGGTTACCATATGTAAGCGTCACACTTGGAAGGAAACCCCAAGTGTGTCTGAGTTCAAGTTGCTACAACTTCTATGAGAATGTGGGTATTTTACTAAATCTTTGTGCTAAATGAAAATGTCGCTATATTTTTCTCATTTTATAGCTGGCAGAGAAGTGCTTTTTTGTGTCCTTTGGGAGTTTTCAAGATTTCTTTTTTTTTTTTGACTAATTCTCTGGCTAACCAATAAGCTGCTAGAAAAAATACAAAAAAACCCCTAAAAGTCATTTGCCTTGGTAATTTCAAAATATTTCATTTTTTGCTTTCCCTTATAAATTAAAAGTTAAAACCAAAACATATTTCAATGCAAATAAATATTCATTTAGAAAAATATTGGGACACTTGCAATAATTTTGAAATGTCTTTAACTTTTTTTTTCACTTGAGAAGCCTCATGAAAATCACATTGCTCCCTCCCAATCTTTTGGCCTGTTTGGCGTTTTCCAATACAAAGTTTTCATGGAAAACCCCAGACATAATACACCTCTATCAATTCAGTATCTCAGGATGTTCTTGCTTGGGATGGCTTCTGAGGAGGAATAATTGAGAACTTCACGCTCTGAGTTGATCCAGCACTGAAAATGTCAAATACTGCTGAAATTATGCATACTTCTGAGTATCCATTCATGTAAAAGCTTATATTTCTCAAGGCCTGTATACATATGGCCTGTTGTCCTTTCCATTACACTTAAATAGGACTGATCTAAAGTCTTTCTGTTGAAGTACAAATTTGTCATAGGTTTTGCCCAACTGGTACGCCATTTCTTTGCCAGTGTGTAGACTCTTCGGCAAGTCCTTCTGTTAGGACTCCATCCTGCAAGGAAAATGCACGCTTGATGTATCAGAGGAAATGTTCTTCTTTTCTGTCACGCCAGACACAGAATTTGTCAAATAGGTGGAAGAACTAACACTGTTGGAGTGGTTAGAGCTATATTCATTAAAGAACACGGTATTTTTGCAGACAACCTATCATTTCTCAGCATACCATTAAGAACATTCAGTAAATAGTAATTCTTTAACACCACCACCACACACACACACACACACACACCCACCCACCCAAAGAAAATTACCGCTTCTTAACGCTCATTTGTTCAAGGCTTATGTAGACATTTGACATGAACAGAAGTTGGGAGTAAATTCTCTCAAGAAGAAATACTGAATCAAGAGTGCAAGATTGTGTTGATGTTTCGCTTCATCTTGAAGGAAGGAACCTTCTGCTATACATCTCAAGTGATGCTCAAGGGGAAGAACAGCACGTACGAGGAGGAGAGCCAGCATGCCGGTGGCCAAGAGCCTACCGCTAGAGATAAAGCCTGGGGACCATGTCAAGGTAAGGGCCCTCAGAAGCCACTCGGTAAATGCTTTCCTTGCAACTCTTGCTGCCCTGCTTATGTTCTTCCTAAGGCCCATCCTGTTTGTTTTCCTCATCCCACTCTGCAGAACGAGTAAACCTGAGGTTTTTTCCACAGGTTTCTGGAGATGAGAACAAGCTTTCAAACAACTGTTTGTCTTGCCTAGAAGTAACTGTGCTGGGGTAGACCAAAGGTCCAGCTAGCCTCTCGCCCCATCTATGGTAGAAACACCTAGCAGATGCAGAATAAAATGTCAGAAGCCAAATGCAAACTGATTCTTCTCCTGATGTATTTTCCTTGTTCCCATCACTCAGTGTGTTACAGAGACCAACAGTAGAAGTTGCGTAAAACAAGAATGTTTAATGGTGTCAAAGGAACTATCCTCCATTAATTTCTAGCCTTTTTTAAATCTGATTATATTTTTGGTATTCTGCGGCAGAAAGTCGCACGATTTAATTGTGCTGCATAACAAATATAGAATGTTATTCACTTCAAACCTCTTTTGCTCCTTATACTAACGTAGCAAAGAGATATTTCCCTCTTCAGAACATGCTTCATAACATTTGTCGTTGTATAAACCTCAGCCATCTCCTTTCAAAGAGTTCTAAATTTATCTAGTTTTCCTTCGCATGGAAGCAGATACATACAATTACCCACAAGACAACCGCTATCAAACTCAACTGTTGTTACTAAGACTGAAACTCTTCCAAAAATTAATTTATTTAAAAGAATCCTAACCGTGCAAATATCCGAAGATCAGGCAGATCTGTAAAACCTGCCCGCAGCAAAATCATGCAATTAGAATCATGCTCATAAGTGTTGGAGTCTTAAAACATTAATAGATCATTTTAATGGAAGGAGTTATTAAAATTGTATTTGATTTGCATTATTACAACACTGAATGCACTATGGAAAACTGGGTTCATGAGAGCAGTACAGCACAAAACAGATTCTTATTATCGGAGTTGGAACTTTAAAATAGACCATGCTTCAATTTTCTTTAATTTTATTTCTCTTCTAAGTTGATAAGAACTTCTGTTTTTATATTAGAAATAGAAAAGGAGGAGGAGGATAAGAAAATAGCTGGAGACTGAAATAAAGCCTCAGAAAAGTAATTTGAGGAGCAAAAAATCCTTCCCAACATGAGTAATTTTTATCGTATGAGATGTGTTTTTCTGATCATAAGCACTATCAAAAGTCCCATGAATTGCAGGGTTTCTGTAGATGATTTGGGAAAAAGTTGCCCCAAATGTGGAAGCAATTATAAAGAAATTCATGACTCATTAGTAAGCATTCCTTGTTTTATTTCTGGTACAAGTAGACTGTAATTTCAGGATCTCTGTATGACATCTTTTCTGTTGGGCACTTACCCTCCCTGATGCGTTTATAAAATTCCACATTTCATTAGTGGGACAGCAAATCTGATGTACAAATGTCTTCCTTAATTCGACAGAAAGCAGTGTTTGTTGGAGTCGGTGGAATAATTTCCATCATTTCCAAAAGATTTAGGAATAAACCTGCAAGGGTTAAAAAACATATATAACCATAACCACAAATTGGAGAAAGAAATACAATGAATTTGTTCTGCAACAGAGATATTTTTAGTTTTGTATTCTTTAGAATCCCTGTAAAGGTACGTCCCTCATGCACAGTTGTCAAAAATAGCCTTTAGGCATTTAAACTTCAGTTGATTTAAGCCAGTACAGAAGTCTGCTCTTAATTTTTCAGGGCAGCACAAATGCGCAAAAATGGTGTCTTCCTGTTCAAAAGCTGCGGATCATTTAGAAGAACTGTGCCAATAAATTAAACAAATGAGAGTATTCCCACTAAAAATAGAAAGTGTCCTGTAGAAAAAGATATTCTCTATCTTCTGAACTTAAAATATGGTTTAAAATTCAATGATCAGACCCTTAGCAGGTGTAAATCATCGCAGAAACGATGCGGTAACACTTTACATGATATTACCAAATTGCCTTGCTGGTAATTAAGAAAATCCTCTACGGAATAAGGACCAATGACAAAAGAAAGTATAAGTTGATATTGTCTCAGCACACATAAGTGGTAGACAGAAATATTCATGTGCATAATCTTACACCTTGCCTACACGATACCCAGTGGGCTAAAGTAATAGCATACAGAAGTGTCTTGGAAAAGGCAATTCTCAACAGAAACTAAAAATCTTATGACTTGTCTGTAAGTTTCTCATAATTATGTACGGCAAAAATGAAAACAAAACTAACGGGCGTATACTTGGAAAATGTTTCTTTAAAAATGTTACTTTCAACTTTCTTTAGAAATCCAGAGCGTGTTATACTCAAATGTTTTTCAAGCCCAAGTTTTCTGTATTTCATCCCAAGAAAATCAGTAACTCTTCTGTTTCCTTACTTCTTTTCATTGGCTTATTATGTCTATATTCTACAGCCCAGGGTAACAAATGTAATTTCTATTACACAGAAAGGTAATGAAGTCAGTCTGATGAAATACGACAAACTTTTGCTCTGAATTCTTGGTGTAGGTTTCAGGGAAAAAGGAAACCTCTTAATTCAAAAGCCGCTTCCATGAAGAGCCGTACAAGCTGTGTTGTCTGCTACAGTGCAGTTCCTTTAGCGTACCAAAATAATGAGTCTTTTCCAGAATCAAACTTTCCTATGAAAAGCAAATGCTTCCCTTCCTCAGTATTAAAAGTGCATCTCTTCTGATCCTTGTGAAAATTATTTTTAACCGCTTCCTTAAGGAGATGTCCATTTTGAGCAGCATAGTGTCAGATGTTCATGAAACCCACTCTGACCTGTGTGTTCTGCTCATGGCTTTCCCCAGTATGCTATGGGTTTTTGAAATCACTCGATTTAAATTCAAATTAAGTCGCTATGGGGATGATAGGTCTAAATTCCATTTAACAAAACACATAGCTGATGACCAATTCCATTTTCTCATTTTGGATATTAAGATCAGTTTTGGTTCTATTATCCCAAAACACTTCAGAAATAGTTAACTGAGGGAGGAAAAGGGTAGTGCGTAGTGGTGAATGATGCTCGGATGCGTGTGTTTAAAACGTCCTGTAAATCCAGAAAAAACAGAATTGTGATGTCATAACCAGATGATAACAAAAGGCCAAATATTTACCATATATGAAGAAAAAAATAGTCTGTGTAGATTATTCATGGGAATCTTTATTGAAGATATTAAAGGATATTCTAGATTTGCAGAAATCAAGAAAGAATTAGGCATATATATATATACACACATATTATTAGTCTTTGATCTTATGTAAAACATAGAAGGCAGAAAATACTGTGTATTAGAGGTTTCTAAGCAAGAACCATTATCCAGGCATCCAGTGCAAACATATTACAATAGGAAGACTTTTTTTCTGAGGCACGAAAAAAATCCGCTAGCAGCAGGAAGTAGAAATATTTGAATGCTTCTCTTGAAGCCCTCAAAACCAAATCTGGATACTTCTGTGTAAGGCAGGCTCCAGGAGCATCATCCCTCCAGGAGCTCTGATCAGGCAGTTTCCCAATCTCAACATCTGCCCAGTCCAAGCCGGGATACGTTGAATGTGACTAACTTTCTGAAGCTGCTTAATGCATTAGGCTCTTTTTTAACCTGTTGGTATCCTGACTTCTCTTGTATCATGTAACATGGAGAAGTTTAGCTTTTTTCCTTATTACCACAGAACATAAAAGTATCTACATAGGAAAACTAGCAGAACTGTTGTAAAACAGCAAATATTTTGTACAGAGGGAAGGTTCTGCAACCTTCTCACTAAATGAGAAGCGCAAACAGTTTCTTATGTATGGACCCCAGTGAATTCATCCCATTTTGTGCATGTTGGAGCTTTGCAGATTTCCAGAGTTTTGTGTTTAGCAAAGCAGATGTGCAAATGGAGATCCTGGTGACCTCACCTCTGAGAATCAGGCCTTTGACATACATTACTCTCCTGCTGACAGCAAGAGAAGTGGGGATCAGTTGGCATTTCACACCTGCAACTAATGTAGAAGTTGTAAAGATATAAGTGAGCATTAGGAATGGAAGCGATGCTTTGGACACAAACCAGCTATATTTAACAGGAAAGGTGCAAATCCACATTACGACTCAGGATATGTATTGGCTGCAGCCCTTCTTTAACCTGGAAAGGAAGAATTATGTCCACGGGAACTTGATGTGAAAGAGAAACTCTTTGAGTTTCTCTTTCCTCTGGCAGAAGTGATGATTAGGCTAAAATTGGCCATTGGTTTTATCTGTAGTTGGGGAATATACAATTTAGTTCGTACAGCTTCAGCTGGGAGGCCAGTCTTGGTTCAAGATCCTGATCTACTACAGATACCTCTTCACAATCAATAGAGGAATGAACTTGGACTAGAGCTGAGGACCTTGCCCCACTCCTCTGGCCTGGACTGAGCTGACCTGGTGAATCTGCAGGGGGGGAAAGAGATTTCACTGAATGTTCCAAGTTCTCCAACTCTGCTCTGCCTTGGGAAGTCTGTGCCTCCAGTCAGGCTCCTGGGGCCAGGAATTAAAAGAGCTTTTCACCCACTATTTTCTTGTTGGTAACAGATGCTCCTTGGGCCATTTGGACTTCTACTAATGCTGCAGTGTTATCCTGTAATACCCACCACTGATGGGAGCGCTCTTCACTAAAGCAGACCTATCAACTGCAGAGCATATGGGGTTGGATGTGTTCATCTGCTGCCTCACCTAGGAGTTACAAAAGTTGTGGGTGGGTGGAAAGGCACCATCGCCCTTTATACCAGTTTGCTCTAGCCCTGGGAATTCATCTCCACGTAATGGTTTTTGGAGGTTTCTTTGTCACTAACAGGTGGCTGCTCTGGTGCCTCCCAGCCTACAGTCTGATGCCCTGTGGCTTTCTTCCTGGCTGAGAAATGTCACAGAGGGAAATGAGCAGTTTTGTCTCCTCCTGCCAGGCGTACAGGGTGGGAACAGGTCACACCAGCACATCTCTCCTTGAAAAGTCAGGGGATGCTCCCGCCACCAAAACGGGCCCCTGGGCGGTTACGTGACATTCAGCTTGAGAAAGGAAACCGGTTTGTCACCTCATTGCTTAATGGTGCAAGCTCAAGCCAGAGCTGGGGTGTACCTCTGGGCGCAAGAGATAAGATTACACTATTAACACTATACTTGTGATGCTCTGCAGATTTTCTAGTTTCCAGCCTCAGAGAGTGATGCAACGTTAAAAATGTGGAGGGATTCTCAGTTACAAGAATACTAATTTGTAGGTTCTCCTACCAAAGAAAACATAGCATCTCTCACTACTCATCCTCCTGATTTCTGGTAGAAGATACACCAGCTCCAAAGTAGATGAAAGCTGCGGTAATCCATGACCCCTTGGCCTGAAAACTGCGTATATGCGTAGGAAAGGCGTTCTTACCCAGAATAATGTAAGCTATAGATGAAGTATATGTGAATACTTTTGTGTAACATGAGTGTATGTGTTTACCCTGCAAAGTGTATTTTGGATGTAGTTGAGAATAGTAGTGTATATGATTCAGTCACTGGGTACATTAAAACCTGTAGGAAGGGCACAGAAGAGACAAAGGAAGGTATGAATAAAGGCAGGAAAAAAAGAAAGAGAATAGATGTGGAGACAGCTAAAAGGATGACCGGTGTGACAAGCAGGATCAGGTAGAACAAATCCAAATAGTTTATGAGAAGATGGAAAAATGCCTCTCTGGCATTGTACCACTAGTGTTTCTCCCCAACGATGTTATAGTGCTTTTTCTGCTCTCGATGTAAATGAAGTGGTGAAGTTCTGATTTATTTTTCTTCCCTCCCCCCCCCCCCCCACGGAAAATGCCCTTTTCCCTGTTGTTAACTCCCTGGGGTTTTTTNGTTGGTAACAGATGCTCCTTGGGCCATTTGGACTTCTACTAATGCTGCAGTGTTATCCTGTAATACCCACCACTGATGGGAGCGCTCTTCACTAAAGCAGACCTATCAACTGCAGAGCATATGGGGTTGGATGTGTTCATCTGCTGCCTCACCTAGGAGTTACAAAAGTTGTGGGTGGGTGGAAAGGCACCATCGCCCTTTATACCAGTTTGCTCTAGCCCTGGGAATTCATCTCCACGTAATGGTTTTTGGAGGTTTCTTTGTCACTAACAGGTGGCTGCTCTGGTGCCTCCCAGCCTACAGTCTGATGCCCTGTGGCTTTCTTCCTGGCTGAGAAATGTCACAGAGGGAAATGAGCAGTTTTGTCTCCTCCTGCCAGGCGTACAG
Organism: Pluvianellus socialis; assembly: GCA_013400795.1. Classification (NCBI taxonomy): domain Eukaryota; kingdom Metazoa; phylum Chordata; class Aves; order Charadriiformes; family Charadriidae; genus Pluvianellus; species Pluvianellus socialis. Next base: position 20,995 of record VZTS01006523.1, on the reverse strand, counting down.
GGTGGGAACAGGTCACACCAGCACATCTCTCCTTGAAAAGTCAGGGGATGCTCCCGCCACCAAAACGGGCCCCTGGGCGGTTACGTGACATTCAGCTTGAGAAAGGAAACCGGTTTGTCACCTCATTGCTTAATGGTGCAAGCTCAAGCCAGAGCTGGGGTGTACCTCTGGGCGCAAGAGATAAGATTACACTATTAACACTATACTTGTGATGCTCTGCAGATTTTCTAGTTTCCAGCCTCAGAGAGTGATGCAACGTTAAAAATGTGGAGGGATTCTCAGTTACAAGAATACTAATTTGTAGGTTCTCCTACCAAAGAAAACATAGCATCTCTCACTACTCATCCTCCTGATTTCTGGTAGAAGATACACCAGCTCCAAAGTAGATGAAAGCTGCGGTAATCCATGACCCCTTGGCCTGAAAACTGCGTATATGCGTAGGAAAGGCGTTCTTACCCAGAATAATGTAAGCTATAGATGAAGTATATGTGAATACTTTTGTGTAACATGAGTGTATGTGTTTACCCTGCAAAGTGTATTTTGGATGTAGTTGAGAATAGTAGTGTATATGATTCAGTCACTGGGTACATTAAAACCTGTAGGAAGGGCACAGAAGAGACAAAGGAAGGTATGAATAAAGGCAGGAAAAAAAGAAAGAGAATAGATGTGGAGACAGCTAAAAGGATGACCGGTGTGACAAGCAGGATCAGGTAGAACAAATCCAAATAGTTTATGAGAAGATGGAAAAATGCCTCTCTGGCATTGTACCACTAGTGTTTCTCCCCAACGATGTTATAGTGCTTTTTCTGCTCTCGATGTAAATGAAGTGGTGAAGTTCTGATTTATTTTTCTTCCCCCCCCCCCCCCCACCATGGAAGATGTCCTTTACGCTGTGATGAGATCACTGGTGTATTAGTTCATTTTAATCTTTTCAGAAAGAATCCAGGAACTGCAGTGAGGTCATGACTGCAGTAATGTCTAAAAGGATGGGTTCGTGGAGGAAAGGAGAATTTTTCCTCTCATTTAGCAAAACTCTTAACAGAATTTGTGGCCCTCAAGTGTGTTGGACGAGTTAAGGTTTGTTTATTTTTGTCTCTTGCATGTTTTTGCAAAAGGCAGCCTGCTCCGTGCTCTTTTTTTCCCCTAAGTATTGCATAAATCCAGCAAAGCTTGCAGACAAAGCGCTCTGCTAGAGCAGTGCTCCATTTGAACCATCGTCTAGAAACATCTTTACGCACAGTACCCCCCAGTCGTATAGTCAAGAGGGGGGGGCTAAAAAAGTCAGACTGCTGTGATGGCCCGAACGTCCTCATGTGAGACCTTCTGTATCAGTCAGAAGGCAAGAAGCCTCACTGAGAACGTCCTAGTTCCCATCTCTTTCAAGGAGAAAAATCCTTGGAGTATCCCCCAGGGCCACGGTATCGCTATTAAATATGACGTATTTGTGCCTCATTGATCAATGGAGTAATGCCAGGCATGAATTTGGACCGTGGCATTTCAGGCAATGACAGTGACTCAGAAGTGCCAAACTTTCACTGTTATTCTGATTTTTACCTCGTCTTTTCCACTCTCCGTTTGCTAAGTGAAGTGGCAAGACTTAATGATACAATTCTGAAAGGTCTCCGGATGGATTTAGTACTGGAAAGAAATATGTAGACAGATGGAGTCGTATGCCTCGCTTTACCATGGCCAATGTATTGTATTTTAATGTGTTCTAATGAACTTAAAAATTGCTCTCCAGTGTGCTTGCTGCCTGTGTCAGAAGGGTTATTTTGAGTTTGCCATCTTCCTGGATTCTTGGGCTAATTCCCTCTGGATTTGTTGGGTCAACAGCAAAGTGGTGATAACAAATACACTGCTGCTTTAATCCCGGGCTATGCTTTCTCCCTCTTTGCAATGTGGATTTGCACGTCCTAACCATTACACTGCTCCTGGTTTAACAACTTTGGGGCATGAGTGACATGCAGCATAAAACCAGTTCTCCTTTCATACGTCAAGACCAAACAACCCGGAGGATCCGTGTGACACAACGGATTCTGCAGGTTTAGTTTTGCTCAAAGAGTTTAAGAGCTTTAGTTACCCAGAGAGGAGTGGGAGATTAATGGCATTAATTGATAGCGATAGGGAACTGTGGGCTGTAAATCCCATTGCAAGCAAAGAAGAGCCCACCTCTACATACTACTAATATACATAACTATAGAAAGCCTTCCTATTTAAAAAGGCTAATTAATAATGCGTAGTGGTCTGGACTTCTAAGTATGAATTGTCAGGGATTTCGGCGGGCTTAGAGAGGTGGGGAAATGGGTTAACATGGCATTGTTTAAAATTACAGGGGTTTAAGTTGTTTAAAACGATCAGCAGATAGGGTTTCCACACCAGATTTGAGACATTTGTGCTCTGTTATTTGTACTAAAATTTCAGCTTGAGCTCACAATGTCATTCTACCCAGACTGCTTCGCAGATGAGCTAATTTGTCTACCTGTGTTCCATTTTAGGCCTTGGTTTTAATTTGGGGATGATTCCTACTAATACCAAAGACTGGATAGGACATCCATTAAAAGTCTACACAGCAATTGAAATGGAAAATTCCAAAAGAAACCCTATTAGAGTTTTTCTCCATCAAATCAACATTACAGACTTCTTATGCATTTCTTAATTAGACATTGATATTAACTGGACTGTTGCATGATTTAGATCTAGCTCTTAATCTCAGCTATTCTATGCTGCTGTAGTTTTTATGACATCCAACTAGCGACTGCTTTATGCATTAATCTATCTGGAAAACCACCTTCACATTTTTTTTGTCTTTTTTTAGAAGAATAAAGGCCCCAAGAAGGAAATGAAAGCTTTTGGGTTCAGCCATTAGTAATTTTCTGCTTAGTATTTGAAAAATTGCTTATTTTAATTGCTTCATAGAAGAAAAAGATATCAAAGCTAACGTTCTTTCTCTCCAAACTTTGTAATTATTTCTCTCAGACTCTTATTTGAAATGCCTTGAAAGGATTTTCATTGAAATGTAGATTTCTTCTCTTTCAAAAGTACTTTTATTCCCCCGTGCTTCTTTCCCTTTTTTCTAGTGACTTCCTCTCTAGATTTAGAGCAAAATACATAGACTCCAATCTCTGGACACTGTAGCATGTGTCACACAGATGTCCCTTAAGTGCCATCTTCTTTAAAACTAACCTTCCCCCAGCCTAGAGACTGTGCTGACAGTTGGCCGTAGGTCTTAGACAGTCTGGTATCCTTGGGCTTCCTCCATGGGCGGTGAAGAGGAGTCGTAAGTGTTACAGGGTTTTGCTTTATCAAAGTCCTACTCATCCCAAAAATTGCTGTGTGCTTTGCTTATTAATATCACTACCAAAATTGGGGAATGCTAATGGAAAAGTTTCATAAATGTCAGTGAACAGAAGTTTGGGGCTTGTGGTAAAGTCTAGGGACAGGTAAGTTTTTGTATGGTTTCAGGTTCAGTTGCCAGCAGTATAACTCCTGACTATCCTAATCCAGGAAGGAATTTGCGCACCAAACCCTGTTAGTTAGTTAGTTCTGCATTGTATTTAAACATCAGTCACACAAAGCTTCAGGATCGCGTTGGCCTTATCAGTAATCCTTGATACCAATATGGCAATAGTAGCAAGAAGTTCTTTATTTCACCTACGCGTTTGCAGGGAACATTATTTACTCATAGATTATGATCTGGTCAAAATGATCTATACATTCATTACATCTAGAGTGGGCTTTCATAACTCACGGTATCTAAGAATGAGGCAAAACTTGTATTTGTTTATAGTGCAGCAATTCTGCTCAGCAAAAACAGGCGCTGAGAAAATACTGTCCTAAGCACCTTGTGATCTGCTCTGAGTCCCAGGTGATTTCTCATGCCAGCTCAAAAACAGCTTTAAGAGACTCAGAAGAGCGTGGAGCTGGCTACCTCAGAGACTCCTCAAAATACAGCTCTTCTCGCTGCAAATAAGGGGCCCCGCAAGCCTAGTGCGGTCATGGCTAAGGTTATCTCATAGGGGGAATCTTCACAGTGCAACAAAACATTTTGAGAAGGGGAGATTGAAATGAAGCTAAAGCATTCTCAAGATCAGATTTTACACACGTTTTTTGCAATAACACAAAAGGAAGAAAGAGAACAAGAAAATGAGTTAGAGGAAGATGGAGAGAGAGATGGTCTATTAAGCAAAGCTACCTTTTTACTCTCTGAATTTACAGTCTTGATAGACATCTTTATTCAAAATTACTCATTTTTTTATATTCAGATACTACAGTTTTCAATACTAGGTCCTAGATTTGTCTGGACAGATTACCCTCTTGTTCCCACAATGAAACTTAATTATCCTTTTTATATCTTCAGATACTTTCAGTCATTTCCTGAGCTGTTTCTGGGGACAGAGAGCAGCTGATGGGTCGGTCAGTAAAGCAAGTACTGTGCACCCCACATTTTTGAAGTCAGAAGCCCTTTGGGCCCAGGTTTCCTTAGAAAGATTTTTGAGCACTAGAACAAGTATTTTCCTCAGATCCTCTTTTGCTGAGCTTTTTTTTTTTTACTAGGCAGAGACTCGTCATTTTCTCAGCACCTTTCTGTGTGTTACTTGGAGGCACCTAAATGTGAGTAACTCACCTGGAATCTGTAGAAGGATATTTGAATGATTCATCTCTGAGACAAAAATAACCCCTCATGAAATCCAGGATGGAAATGACTGCGTGGTTTAAAACACGCCTTCCTGTATCACTGCTGTTGCAGCAGGAAGGAATGTGTCTGAGTAGTTAAAGTCCAAACAACTAAATAAAATGTTCCAAAGCAACAGTAGTAGCACAGAGCATCATAGAAGTTGCTGCTATTGAGTAGTTACTAGACTTCAGGACGCTTTATTGATTTCATCTGTAAAGAAACCTGTAATACACATTATCCATTATCACTACTTTCTGTGTCTGAGCAAAACTACCAAAGAGTAAAGCACTAGTCAAAGTGGAAAAAATTGCATAGCATAACCCAAGACTTGTAGGTACTGAAGAGAAAATTATAATGGATATCCATTCTGTCTTTGAGAGATATTTTTTAGCTCTTCTTATTTTTGTAAGAATTATTATTTTTGTCTCATTCAACTAAGGAAGTAGATAAGCGTTACATTAAATTAAAATATAAACAGGCTTAAGAAAAAACATCCAATTCATCAGAAAGTGGAGAGATAACACAACGGGGGGGGGGGGGTTCTACAATCCTTGGTGAATGAAATGCTAAATCTCAAAGGGCTAACCTGGTAAAACTATTTTAATATATAAATAGGGCAGGTGTTGCTACGGTACACAGGTATGCTTTATTAGATTGAACAAGGAGTGGTTAAACACAGTTTCACAACTAGGCTAGGATTAACGACGAACTTTGTATGGACTTTACACATTGTGTAAAACCCAAATTGAACAAAAATGCACTTACCTTGGAACAGTATTCGTATTCCAGTCACATTTCTGCGTGAAAGTTGCTGCTTCCAAACCCAATTTGTGACCCCAGCCTGAAAGCAGAAAGCAGGATGGCGCAGTATCACTGAGACCGCACAGTCTGTCATGCCACAATCGGAGATTAAGACGGCACTGCGGAATAAAACACAAGTTTCTCTGTCACACCCACCCCGCATTTTTTCCTGATGAGTTTATCACTCTTAATAATCTCCACTAGCCTGAGAGAACAGATAATCTGTTTTGTATAAATACAATAAATAGTGCTTCAAAGGATGTGGGATTTATTCAATTCATCATTTCAGTGATTCAAATAAATGTAAGAAGAAAAGATGTCTAAAGCAATAAGCAGCCGGATCCCCGGGTAAAGGGTCTCAGGCTGAATCCCCATTTTTGCCTCTGATGGGTTCTGCCATCTTAGACCAGTCACTTCAACCTTCAGCCTGGGTGCACTTGTCCTCCTCCATAAAGCAGATAGTTAGGACCTTTTATAGGGCTCTTACAGTACAGCGAGTGTACAGTCTGTACCCTGCGTGGCAATAAACTGGGTCCTGATCTCATCCATGCCCTCGCTCCGTGTGACTGGAAAACGAGTGATAAAAAAAAATATAATAATAATAAGCTCTGAATAACTATGTATTGTCTTTACCGCGAAGCAGGCCTTGAGCATTGCGAGCTCTCCACTGGGAGAAGTCCCATTTAAAAAATCTCCCTGGCATAAAAATGAATCGGATCCTGTCACATGAATGGCCTGCATTTACTAGTCTTTTCACTTACCTTTGAGTCGTTCATTTTCTCAGTTGACTTGTGCCTGTTCCCTGGTTGTCAGCAGGAACTGGGCAACAAGAACTTGCTGGAAATGGAGTATTAAACAAACAAACAAACACACACACACACACACTGAAAGAACTGCTGACTCGGCAAACGCACTGTTACAATCATGATGTAAAACTACCGAACAACAAATGCGACTTCTGAAGGTCTCATGATTCACATCACAAACAGCAAGGGGGCAAAGTGAAAGAGGATTTTGACCAGTGCTAGTGAATTTGGAGCAGCACTGGATTTTGAGATCATAAGAAATTCAGGACGGGTCCGGGTTGAATTCTTGGTCTGTCTGAGCAGCAGATGTTCTTCTTCCTGTAGCCGTTGTGGCACTGAGCACTGCATCCATCATCTGTAAAAAGGCAGCGCTTGGACTACCCTGATAGCAAGGACCACTCCACTATAGCCAAGAAAATCAGTCAGCATCTCGGCCTTAGGATATTGAAAATGTTTGGGAAGTTCAGGAGAACACTTCTCTTCTTTTGAGCTCCTGACAGCTCTAAGTGTGATACCAGAGCTGCTTGTTCCATCTGGGAGCCAGGGAAGGCACGTGCTGCCTTGACTTAGAAGCTCTTAGAAAAGCTAACAGTTCATACCTGCTTGCCCCAGGTATGGGGCATCTCCCCCACGGAGGTGGGGCAAAACAGAACAAGAAAGAGGTGGAGACACCACGAGTAACCTAAAGGATGTTTTGGGGGGAAGGAGAAGAGATTAATTAAGGGAAAAATCTGCTGGCCACTATGTGTCCTGGAGTAACTATTGCGACACCTGAAGCAGCGAGTTTCCCTGTGGCTTTAAGGAGGCGTTTGCAATTGAAACTGCATCTTCGTTTTCTTAACTCTCCGATTCCCATGGGCCAGCAATCGCCTTGCTAAATGAAACGCTTCTTTAGGGAGACCAGCTGGCCCCAGGGACTGGTAATGCAATATAGTGCCTTTCATCTCTCACCCATGAACCCGAGTCAAACAGAGTTTGGTAAACGGCCAATAACCCCTTACCATCTCAGGGGCTGTTTGGTGACCTGTGCGAAATGAGGAGGGTCATCTCTGTGTCTGTTTACTAGAAGGCAAGTGTCAACTTCACCATAAAAAGGGACACGGTTACTACTCATTATCACCCAATTTAACATTCTTAAGCCAAGGGAATGAGCCCGGAAAACTCAACCATCCTCTTACCCAACCACGGTGGTCCCAGTACATCAGGGCTTGAAGTACATTAATGAGGACAGTTGTATTGTAGCAAACCAGGCTGCGCCGCTCCTGCGGACAAGAAATCCAAGACTGAGCTACTCACAGCGGCGTGCGATTGCGGTTCTCCCCAGATCTAGGTGGAAATCCCCAGGAAGAATGGTTCCATTTTTAAGTGCGGCGTGCACCAAAGCGTGATTATGGAGTTACAGAACGCTGCGGACTTCTGCAAATCTGCATTTAGGGTTTTAAATAGACACTGGAAACCTGAATAGGGACGCAGCATCCAGCACTGATAGCGTTAATACGCTGAGAAATCCTTTGCTGGAAGGCTCTGTTCCCTCACCCATCATGAATATACTGTTCTGGTTACCAAAATAGCTGTATTTGGAAGGGTTGAAGGCCAGAAGCTCACTGCGATACCCATTCTTGCCCTATGCACCGTTCATTTTAAGGTCAGACCTTTCGCATCAGGAACCTGTTAGAAGAAAGAGGAATCACTTTAAAAGCCACTCTGGGGGTTACCCTGGAAGGTCCGAGAGGGGAAAGGGAAGGGCAGGGGCAGATAAACACTTGGCCACATGAAAAATCAGCTGCCCCTAAATTTCAGGAGATCTGCATAAACCTCGAAACCCACCCAAAACTCCAGACAGCTTGTTCTTAAGTCAGAAAGTTTGTGGTCACCACTATCATTTTCTAGCCCTTCTGTGCCATAGCAATGATAACATTATCGCTGTCAGCTCTGAGTTACTGTTTAATCCCTCCTATCTTGACTAATGGCATTAAGTTGGTATACCTGTGTTAATTAAACAGAAGATGGCAGAGGCAGCTTTTACTTCTTGTTCTTTTGTGTAGATCATTTCCCAGGGCTTCACAGGTTATGGAAAAATAACAATACAGACACAGCACACATATTTCAGCTCAGCTGATAAAGCTATTTTACTCACACAGTGGCCCATGATTTTTTTCGCATGTCACAGTATAGGCTTAATTACCATGCTGCTGCTGCATGGCAGCTCCCTTAGCATTTTTTTTTTTATTTGTATTATTTGCAAGTCGTAATCATGTTTTCCTGTCATCCCCGAGCAATGTGCGTGCGTGCATACAGGCAAATGCCAAGCCTGAAAAGAAATTTGATGCGTGTCCATGAATTGGAGTTTTCAAACTTTGGCTGAAGATTAGTACATGTAAACATAGCTCTGCCCCCTTCATCTTGGATAATTGGTCACAAATGCTACTTGACACTTCTCAAATCAGACACTTTACATACTTCTGAGCATAGCTGAACTTTTTTGGCAGGAATTAATTTGCTTTGCAACTCAGCCGCTCATTCCTGGCCCGATCCCTACTCCAGTGATTTCAGTGCAATGTTCTGCCAGTGCGAGAAGCACAGAGGCAGGACCAGATCTGTTCGTGAGCGTTGACGAGCCTGGCTTTGTTGACTCCCTCAGAAATACAATTACTGCAGCTAATGTTCTGCCCTTCGCCAGCCTCGAGCAACAGCGGGATTTTTACCTTTGGGGCCCTCTCTCTATTCCAGTTACTGTTCAAGTTACATTGCATCGGGAGACATCTCGGAAAAATGAAGGTGGCAACGTGGTATCACCAGAAAACGCAGCTTTTGACACGCCAGGACAGCGGGAGCAGCTTTATGGGAGGTGGCTACAGCCACCATCCGCCCCCAAAGAGATTGTGCCCGTTTTCTCCTGCCTCTCCCACAAAGGGTGCATGCTTCAGCAGAGAAGGGGAATCCATTCCTGAAGTACGGATGGAGTTTAAAGTAGCTACAGAATTCCATGCTATTAAACAGCCTCCTGCTTGCTCTGACATTGCTGCGTGTTTACTCACCGTGCACCGGTACTGCAAGAGCTGAGCAGACCATATGCTCACTTAGAAGGGCTGCCAGGTCTCAGGGAGCGTTACTGTGCCTGTTCCAGGAGGAGTTTGGGGCAAGAGCACATTCCATAAAAGTCTTCCCTAGGAATAATGTATTTTATCTGGTGATTTATTTCTGTCCAGCCTCCGGACTAAATGGCAGTTTGTCAGCATATCCATGTACATCTATGAATACCCAACGGAAAATGTCATTCGCCCTTTATTCACTGGGCTGTTGATAAGCTGCAGCATATTAAAAATATTTGTCAGTTTGTTCTTTTCGGTTATCGAGTGGGATGTGTGCCAGCATGCCTTCCTCCTGCTGGCTGCTTCATCCAGAAAATATAGAGAAAATAATGAAGCAATGACAGTTCTAGAAGCGGGCAGAAGTTCACAAGGGTTATTTTAGCATTACTGTCTTGCTCGTCACTAACACTACATCTGTAAATTAGATTGAGCTCCTACCTGCAGAAGCAAAGGTTGAAACTTTGCGCCGTGTGTCAGGTATAGATCATGAGAGAAGCAAACGCCTGGTCATGCAGTCACGTTGGTTCTCCGGTCTTCATACAGTTCAAAGGACTGAGGAGGAGGAGCTGGGAGAGGAACAGTTCACGTGGGGTTTCTCCAGCCTCTGGAACCTCGTGGTGTGACTGAGAGCTGCAGCGCTGCACAGCGACAGTCAGAAAACCAGCTCCGTCAACTGCCTCCCTGCACACTCGGTCCCCAGGCTTTCCAGTCGTGGTCTTGTGAGGGTCCATCCCTAGAAAGGAAGGGTAGTTGGTGTTACAAGAGGTATGTCAGATTCATGGCAGAGACACAAATGTCCTTATTGCCCCTGAATTTGCCATGGCGTAACGCAAGAGAAGACATTGCATGTTAGTATGTCTCGGGTTTTCATAGATTCTTACCTTAAATTAAAGAGATGGAGACTTTATCTTGCTTGCTCCTGTTTAACTCTGATGTTGGAACCGTTATGGGAGTGGTGGGTGTGATATTTGTAGGTGAACAAGGCACCAGTTGGCAAAGAGATGCAGCATAGCTCTAAAGCCTGAGCTAAGGAGGAGGCTTAGTTTCCATTGCTATTATATATCACTATATAAATTCAGCTTTCAGGTCCTAGACATTTTAAAATAACATGTCTAGTGTTAGAATAGGAGACTATCAGAAAAAGTGAATTACAGGTTACAGGTTTCTAGTATTTGCAGTAAAAGAGCTATTATCGTAATTACACCTATAGAGTATTCATTTGTGTTGTTATTAGGGGAAAAGGATGGTAGAATTAGGATGTATGGGAAGAAAATCCTGCAGAAGGGGAACCGAATAGTTTAGCTGGGACAAAGAACTATAACGGCTGCTCAGCCCACTTCTGTTTTCAGCATGGGAGCTCACCATGTGCGGGTGGATCTACAAGGTCCAGTGATTTAGGAGAAGCCACTGTATATCACTGGTATCTGGTACAAATGGGGACAGACCACAGCCCGCAGAAAGGCCTGACCTCACTCACAAACCCCCAGACTGGGAGCTGGGTGCTTTTTCGTACCATTGAACATCTCCATAGTCTTTGCTAGGTGAGAACGGAAATTCGCCAAATGATTCCGTGAGTTCAATACTTTGCAGAAAAAAATCCTTTCCCACCACCAAAAAAAAAATATTGGACCCGGATTCTTGAACATTTGAAATGAGACTAAAATAGGCAAAGAGTATTTTCGTCAGGGGAAAGGTGAACCTCCATTTTGACTCATTATTTCGTGGTTGGGCACAGCTGGCCATTGCAAGTACAGAGGTGCACGCTGGCATAAATCCACTGTGTGGCCTCCTGGATGTCATTACGGAAAGTAAGCAGACTGTTGCTTCGGTGGCTAAAGATTTACTTGCTTAATGCCTGGTGTCATCAACAAACTCAGGCTGGCAATGACATCCTACTTGTCTAAGCGAATATACAGCTCCTTGTTTTTCTTCCCATTCAAACTTATGTCTTGGTATTAACATCTCCCACTAACCAACATTACAGCTGAGGTGAATGGAGTGATGAATGAACCCAGTTTGCATGTAGATAACTGGAAGTCCGGCTGAGTACATTGCATTATTTAATGTATCATCATTATGTTTGTATTTAAAAAGCATCTAAACAATATTCTTTCTTCTATAACTCTGTCTCTTCAGTGCTCTGACACCGGAGATGAATTGTGTTATGCATTTTGGTAGAGATTTGTTTTCTAAAAAATGACGGAACCGCTTGGAGCTGAAATCATTGCTGTAATAAGTTAGTAAGTTGTCCCTACTTGAGAAAACTCTTGTGTCAGGAGTAAAACTCCTTGTTTGGCTGCACTGCAAGAAACAGGATGATATTCAATTATGACAATTCAAACTCATCTAGTTTCTTCAAGTGCAGACTATATTGATTTACAATACTAATATAGAAAAAGTGGAATTAAAAAGATGGCTTATTTAGAAACTTACTCATTCCTAAAAATGTCTGTTCAGCTCATTTTTAAATTTGATTTCTTATCCCAGGTGAATTACACTGCATTTCTGAATCTCGAGACCTGTTTCTGCGTGATAACAGCCGATCAAAGTACCAGCATAGTTCGGTCGTTTTGATTGTGAGATTTTTGTTTGTTGCTTTCTTGGAGAATGGCGTTTGCAAAAGAGAGCTTAAGGGCACCAGAATTACAGACCATGGTTAGTGTATGAGACTCAATATTAGTATAGGACCACAGTCTGTAAGATCAGTGGCAAATGAAACCAGCTTTCAGGCAGAATCAATGTCTTGTTCTGAAAAAACAGTGAGGAAAATCCGTGCCAGTGTTTCAGCATGACAAATGAACTTAGGCAAGTTGAAGATAATCATGATTATTTAATATTCCACAGCTTTACAACTCGATACTCTGTGGACAAAAGATCAGAAGGCTTCTGAGCCCAAAGTTTTGAATCTTTGGGTCAATATGCCTCTCATATCTTCAGCATTTAGTTTAATTTAGGAGGAAACAGTTCTGAGCTAAGATAAGATCTCAAACAAAATTGATGTGGACTCACAACATGGCCTAACATAACAATTTAATCTATCCTGTGCTTCCCCTGAAAGAAGGCTTAATAACTCTGGTATGATTTCACCTGCTGCTTCTAACATTTGCTCATTCTTTTTTCCTGAGCAAATTTGGATTATCAGATGGCGAGCAGCTTTGTTCATGGTAGACAAACTTGAATTCATTTAGGACTAATAACAATGGGTTCAATCCTGGATTCAATGGCAGTCTTAATGAATGGAGTCCTTGGAAGACAAATATTTGTTTGTGTTAAAGAGAAATAACTAATCCTCAGTTTTGCTGGGTATCAGGTGATTACATCACATATCACAAAATGTTGTCCCTGTGTATCCTGCCTCGGGCGTAGGAACTGCAGGAGCATTCCCCAAGCCCTGGCATTGCAGACGCAGGCCGTTCTGACCTTGCTATTTCAAAATCCGACGTTTCACAATGAATTATTTGGCGTGAGGCAAAACGTGACTCTTACAGCATTATCTCAGGCCGTCTTGGTGATTTGATGCTGGGAGGTAGAGAGAGAGAAAGGTCCACGTCGCTGCGTTCCATTGGCAGTCAGAGGTCGAGGCCGGACTACTCAAATGGAAGAATCTGGGCTGGATCTGGATTTTGGCCCAATCCTTACCATTGTCTGAGGCGTGGGCATCTTCCAAATTCCTGTGGGAAATCCTGCTTTCTTTACTATTTTCCCTGCCTCTTGGGAAGCAACGGGAGCACACGCCACCACCGTGCCCGGCCAGGGAGGAGCTGGCTGAGCCGCCAGGCTGGGCTGTGCTGCCCAAAACCGAGTACCCGCAGACCTCGGTAAAACAGAGCAGGCTTCAAGTAAATTTACCCTGCAGGCAATTTTACCCCAGAAAAAAACATCACCCACATTGCTAGAGTTCAGGACAACAAATTAGAGCTTTTCATATGCACCGGAAGATTTTTTTTTTCTTTTTTTTCCTTCTTCCTCCCCCCCAGTAACATCCAGTTGCTTAATTCCATTTGAAATCACCCGGGGTAGACACCTAAATAACGAAATAATCTTGTCCTTCATGTCTGTCAACATCTTGAGGCACCTAACCACCTTTAGAGATGCGGTATGAAAGCTTGTGAACGATGCAATCGAGGAGGGAAACAAAAGACAAGTATCCCTATTTGCTGCCCAAGAATCCACAAAGAATGCTGCTTCAGCTCTGCTCTGATTTCTAATTAGATTATGAGTGATGTAGGACTCTGAAGCCAAGCTGGAGTTTGTGCTAGCACTTTGCATGTATGAATGACAAAGGGACACCACTTTCATATTGATTTAAGCAAGCCGGTGGAGGAACGTTTAAACATCAAGTGCTCGATGCCCCAGTTTGCCAGAGCACCTGGAAATATCAAATTAATTCCAGGTGTTCTGCCATTAAGACAGGCTTGCTGCTTTTACAGCCACACACACAAAATGTGGCTCCCAGTTCCACAAATAAAAACTGGCTGGTTTCTGCTCCTAATGCCTCGATAACTCTGACATATTGCAAGTTCTGGAAAGAATTTTAATCTACATAGTTTTTTTTAATGGGGAGGGGAGCGAGGGGGGAGGGATTTTAAATATGCTGCATACAATTTGTGATGGTCATCTCTAAAATGCAGCTCCATTATCCTTTTCCATTTGGAATGAATGAGGCTAATTAATTTCAGGCCATACTTGATGAGGTCAGCACCATACGAAGGGTGCGTGCTAGACATTGCTAATCTCTTTCAGCTGAGAGTGATGAATTAAAGATGAAGCATTCCTTTGCAGGCCTAATTTAGAATGTATATCAAAAACCTACAGCAAATAATACTATACCCTACAACAAAGGAAAACTTGTTCTCTCAGGCTCCCATGTAGGGTTGATTTTAAAGGCATTTTCATTTCACTTTGGAATTCCAGCTGTGGATGGGTGAAACAGTTCAGAAAATTCAAGCTTTCTCTCTTTCTATTGCTTTTATGGACAAAAGTAGGCAAGGGGGGGCTAAGGGGAGAGAGAAACTAGTCGGTGTTTGATCCTGTATGTACTGCGATTCCGACTGTACGCTCAACATTTAGGAAAGCTGCCAGGGTCTTGTGCTCCCCAAGCACCTGTGACGTGACACGCACCCCCCCCACGGTGCCCTCAGAAATTTTACGGTTGGGTTTTTTAAGTCTAAGGGGAAAGCTATCAAGCGTCCTGTTTTGTTCGGCGTCATCTCAAGGATGTTTTGTTGGACGCTGCCGGCTTTTCCCCGGGGAAGCAGGATGGGTCCGGCAGTTCTGCTGGGTCAGCCGAGGAGGACGCAAGAGCTTCCAAGCCAACACGGAGCTGTATTTCTCCGGATGCTTTCGCAGGGAAAAACACCTCCATGTGCACAAAGGCTCTGTTCCATCCAGGAGCACAGGTAGCAAAATCTAATGGAAAAAGTCACCGCGAGAGCAACCACACCAGCTCTGGAAGCTGTACAAATTGCTACAGAGATCTCAAATTTGCCAGACTTGGGGCTCAGCCAAGCTTTGCCCCCTTTCCCGTAGGCAAAGCCCCCCCCCCCCCCGCCCCGAAGTCCATAGGGGTTTCCCCGGAGTGAGGGACTGCAGGATTTGGCCCTGTGGGCAGCAAGAAATTAACCTTAATTGTCACTTTGGCCAAACAGGGACTATGAAATCCTAATCCAGCCTCAGAAGAAGGCTGAAAACAATAGACCACCGGCTTCCCCACCACTTTGCTCTTTAATACCTGGCAGTTCCTTGAAATTCTTGACAGGTTGCTGCAGCGAGTCGAAGTTCCCAACTGGTGGCCATAAGCGGCTGCCGTCTTTGTATCCCAGTAGTCCTCATTAGAACAAAGCTGCTTCGAATTAAATCCAATCTACATGCCGAATCAATCTTTCAACCTTTTGATTGCTTCTGAAAATATTTATATTTCTTAATAATGCACATTTTGTCCTACAGCCTGTGATTAAACCCAGACAAGGTCCGGAGAAGCCTGAAGTATATGTGGAAGGGGTTATTTTGGACAGGAAAAGAAAGATAAAGAACACAGGTTTTTCCTATTGTGAAGCCATTAGAGTGTATAAATCTAGCAATTGCAGTTGTATAAGCATCAGAGTGGGGTTGTAATAAATACAGATTGGAGTATTATAGTAACCAAATGGAGTTTATGGATTATGTTCACTAGTTCATATTTCTCAGCTACTACAGTCTAACTAGCATCGTGCTACACTCAGGTCTATTAATATTCCCTATTAATATTCTCTTTACATGTTTGTGGTGGAAAAAAAGTTAGGAATCAACTGCTGCTCCGTGTAAAACAAACATGTTTAAAGAACCATGCCCTCCAAAGAAAAAAAAATAAACAAGGGGATGCTGTAAAGTGGCTGTGTTAGAAGGGCACGGGCTGGGGCTCGCTGAAATCGGCTCCGTTCTGCTCAAAGTTAATAACTTCCATCTGAGTGAGAATCTGGCCCTAGTGCAGGGCATTTGCTGCGTGAAAATTAGGATGTAAAAATGAAGACAACAACTGCTACTATCCTTCAGCCGGGTAAATTTTTAAGGTGGTAAATAATCAGCTTTGGCTGGAGATGAGAAACACACAAAGGCTTTGAAGCTGTGCTTTGTGGTAAACAGCGCATTATTCCCTCCTCAAAAAGTAGCATACATCACAGGTAAGATATGTGGAGATGAAGGGAAGGATACATTCCTTGGCTGAGAAGTAGCCCAGATAGGGCCTGATCCTCCACAGTGGGAATTCGCCGTCGATTAAGAAGGCAGCTGTGGCTGGGGACACAGATCAGATAAAGGCACTGTACCTGTCTCCCTCCCTAAACATAAATGACTGCCCTTGTCTATAATAAAAGGGAAAAATTGACTTCGGGAAACATGCCACAATAAATCTCCTTGGATAAAGTAGTAAAACGCCTGGGTGAGAGGGAAAGAAATCCTAGAAACTAAAAATATATAATGCTTGTTTAAAGTCATTGTCGTCGTCAGCATCACATGGTAAATACAGCTAATATACTTTATCAGTGGGCTGGTAAATGCTTGTGACAGTTTTGCTTGTGACAGTTTCCTCTTTTATAAAGGACAGAAGGAAATATTTTCAGTTAAAATATTATTCATTGATTCTTTCATCACGTATTTCATTATATTAAACTGCAATTTCCTAAATATGCTGGGGGGGTGGTGTTATTATTATACGTATACCCTGAGTCTTGAGAGCTATTTTGCATTAATATACTATTTGGATGCTCAGTCTTTAAGGTAGAGAGAAGGGGGTTTTATCATCACCAAAAATAAGGGGAGAGAAGTGACGAAAAAAAACCTCTCACAAATAAGGACGGATCCAAAATCTAATGATGTGCATGGAAATCCATTTTTGGATCAGGTCCCCAGCAGAACATTATATTGCATGACCAGTATTTTCTGAATATCTTCTATTGTTTGACAACCCTGATTTCACACTAAACTTGGAGTTCTTTTCCGAACGAAGAGAAGCTATTTGTATAGAAACTTTAAATCATATCCCTTCATGAACACACACATACCATAGAGGATATTGTCTTATTAAAGAGTTTAAGCCTAAAGGTGTATGCCTATTTTTAAAAGAAATTTTCTGATTGTAGATAACTGCTCAATTTGATTTAGTGTCCAATGATAGTGATGGGGTTGATAACTGAGCATTCATCGGTAATTCATCTTGTGCTAGTAGAAATTTACAGCAAAGCAGTGCTTTCCCAACACTGACAAGTCCTATTAATCTTCTTCAGACACATTTCAATAGGTGTCTCCATCTGTGCCCAACATCTAAACACTCTGGCATCACTAGGGACTTGGAGACACCTTCATTTCAGGTTACACTGGTGAAAATGTGATACTAGATTGTACTCTATTTTTAACCTAATTCTCTCTTTTCATTCAATTAGCCTTTCTTGCCTGCATTTTCCTATTCATGTGTAACATCCTTTTCCCAGGAAGGGCTTAAAAACGAGATTTAGTTACTTAAAGAGACAGAATCTGCCAGGACAAGAGCAACCAAGAGCTTAATGTGTAAAAGCAGCAGAATAAAGCTCACGTATACAGCGTAGAGACCAAATCACCAGCCGCAAAACACGCCTTGTGTAGCATGGCCACCACGTTCCCCTCCTGATGCACCTCTTGCAGGCTTTGTTCGGTTAGGATAAGTCCAAAACTAAACACCCCACCTCCAGCTTGCCGAATTTTAAAGCGACTGCAGAGTATTTGGGGGCTGAAATCCAGTATGTGCCAAAACATCTCTGTTTGTTCAGGCTGTACGGGGATCACCGCCGCCATACATCCCTGCTTTGCTTTACATATACGGCTAATGCATGAACAAACACAGCGCAGTCAAATTACAGCAATAACATTTATGGGTGGATTAAGTTCCAACTTCCTCACTTATTATTAAAAGCAAGTAGATTGCAAAGCACATGGAAGAGGTAGGGTGCAAACGCGGGCGAATTTCCACTCAGAACCAAATGTTGTTTTTTCACTTTCAAAGCTGTGATGAGTTTGCTAGCAGACGCGGCACAGCTTTAGAGCTTACTCATTCAAAAATGTGTGTTTGGGTTCTTTTTTTCCTCCCTCCTCCATTTGTGTTTGCCTTTCAAAGAAGAGCAGATGCACATCGTTTAGGTTTGGGTGGCTCCTACTTGCTCCGACCTTTCTTCTGAAAAGAGCAACCCGTGAGCCGTGCGTCTGCTCCGCAACTTGGAGGCAGTTTCAAACTTTGTTTCTGGCTTTATGAAGTTCTCCTGCGAATCGTATTATGGATCTAAATGACCTTATTGTAGGTGGCAAGTTTAAATGTGCCATATTAATAACTTGTTATCCAAGACAAATTAAGTCCTTATGTGTCAAAAGCACTCTGCTCTGGATTGCCTACAAGACAAGTATTTATTGAATAAACGTTGGATCCAATTTCATTTTAATGTGACTGACTGTATGCTTCAGTCCCTTAGAATGAGATAAAAACACTCAAACCTATAACTGCGTTGCAACATTACACCTAACTTGTCTATTCCTATTATTGTCTTTTTAGTGTGGGATATCAAAAGTGTTTGGGGTTTTTAAGGATTATTATTATTATTGTTATTTTTATTTTTATTATTATTATTATTATTATTAAGAGCTAGGAGAGAGATAGAAAAAAAGACTGGCATTCAGCCTAAAGAGAAATCATTGAAACAAATTAATCCTATGCCGTTTAAATTGACATGGTAATCCATCATCAGCAAAGGGAAACTCTGAAAGCAATCTAGAATCTGCGGTGTTCTTTCACTGGCCCTCAGGCACAAAGACAGATAGTAAAAGAGGAAGAGGAAAAAAAAAAAAATCATAAAAGTTAGCAGTGCCTTAGCAAAGGGAAGGGCTGGAGAGAGCAGCTTTCACTTTTTCCTGCTTTCAACCGTCCAGATCAGCAAGCAATGCTGATTAACCTTCAGCCGTTGCCTCCTAACGTTTACTTCTGTACGTCAAATCATCTTCGGCTGCTGAGATATGAGTAATTTCAAATAGTGCAGAGCCCCCATCCTATATAAACTCTACCATTGAAAACTCTGCCAAACATCAACTTGGGCATTTCTGCTTACAGAGGGCCTTTTATTAGCCTAAACTTGATCGTTCCAAATGGACAATAAATTCTATCTTCACGGCCCTGGAGAAAAGAGCTGGGCTACCCTTGGGCGTTTAATAGCCAGGATTTTCATAGAGCTAGCATGAAAAAACCAGGGGGGTTGGGGGGATGTTGTTTGGGGTATTTTTTTTTCTATCCCCTGCTTTCTCAGCAGGACTGTCCCCTATAGTGTATGTTTCCCAAGGGTTTTTTCAATCTAGTTTGAAATATCTAAAGTGATGAGACTTCGTGCACCTTTAAAATTTTATTATACTTATGGTCAGAAGAAAACATAAACCTCTTGGGCCTTGAAAGCCCATTGCAATACAGCCATTATCCCTATAATGTCAACAGAGCTACAAAACTCTCTAGAAATAAACCTTTTAAGAACAGCTTTCTTTGCCTCATGTTTTCTTTTAAGGTCAGTGGTGCATCACTTTTTTGGAAAACGTTTCCCCTCCCTGGCCAGGTTTAGCAATCTGAAATAGAATGTATATTACTAAGTGAATAGGTTTAATTTTAGACGCTGAAAAAACAAATAGAAGAAGAGAGCTAGGGCAGGAATAATGCCTTTCAGTTAGAAACAGACGTAGTAGAAAGAAAAAGTCAGAACTTTAGTGCCAGGGGCAAAGGGGTGAAAGGCTGGCTAATATGAACCATATCCAACATCTGCCCTATTTTAATTTAGCAGGGATAAAGTTTCTTCTTTTTTATTATTAAGAAAACTTTATGTGGCAGAGAAAGCCATGAGCTGTGTTATCAAAACTGTTTTATTGTCACGCTGAAACTTAGAACTATTAAGAGCTGACGGGGCAAAGAGATAAAAACTCCCCTTCTCTCTCCTTTTATACTCTGTGACAGGCCTGGGCTCGGGTCCTGCTGTCTGGGATGTCCTTTTCATGTCTTTATGAAGGACTGCACTTGGGGCTGTAATATAAAGGGGAGGTTAATTGTTCAGGATGGGTCCAAATGATTGATTCTCCAGGTTTGGGGGTTTTTTTAATAAATAAATAAATAAATCTGAAGATTTAAAACAAAATAGCGCTGCGAAGACATTCGCGGTGGTTGCCCTCAGAGGTGAGTGGTGGTGGTGGTGGTGGTGTACAACAAGTATAAAGAAGGGCTGGACCGGGGACCTGCATGAGAAACATGCCAGGCTGGAACATAATCTCGCTCCACCTAAAAGTTTTCCGCCTCGATAGTGCAAATTCTACTATAAAATAACAAAGTATACCGAAACACATGTGAGTAGCTGTAGGAGTAAAAGGGCAAATTGGTTTCTGACAAAAGAAGGATGAATACCTTTGGATAATCTAAAGTTAGAATTTGATTGAAAGCATAACATTCCTTTAAGCATCAATATGCTTAGGATCCAAAATATGGTTATTTTATTACCAGTTAATACTTAGATCAAAGCAAAACACTGTAGCTGGAAGGGACATTCTCTCTGGAAATAAAGTTCCATGTAATTATTTCCTATTAAAAACTAAAACTGGTCTTAGATTCAAAAATTTGTGCTTCCTTACATGTGATATAATGCAAGCTTGTCAAGAGAGAGCAGACGTGCTGTTTTTCACTGTTCACTGCTATCCCTTTGCTTTAAAGTTTTCAGTTTAGCTTTAACCCTTTGAATGGGAAAAATTCTCATCTGATTTACCTCAGACAAACACCGGGGATTATTTTTGGAGAATATCGATACATTTCTCGCAAGCAGAAATTAGAATTTTATATAAACTGGCCCCATTTTAAATGAAGTCTCCAAACGTAAGGAGGTAAAATATAAAGAAAATGATGCAGCGATCGATAGGCAGTTGAAACTTAAACCTCAAATTGCAAACAAGAATTTTTCTATTCGGTAAAACAGCCCATCTTAATTCCATTTGGAACACAGAGTTTAAAAATACGCACTCAAAATATTTCCAAGAAATCTGCAACCTTTCAGAGGAAAGAGATAAGACTGTATTTTAATTATGAGGTTATAAATATGCGATCTATT
>VZTS01006522.1:2108-17406 GCA_013400795.1 Pluvianellus socialis | reverse complement strand
GGGGCCGCGCTGCAGCTCCGCGCCTCGGGCACGGCGCGTGCGCGGCTCCGAGCTGCACCGCCGGCACGCGGGCGAACTCCCGGGGCATGACGGGAGCACGCGACCTCCGGGAGCGCGAGGCGGAGGGAGGGCCCCGATGCACGTGGGAAGGAAAATGATGACCCTGAAGCAGGGCGAAAAGCAGTGGGGGTGCGGCACAGCACCCCAGCCAGCCTGCAGGTGACACCAAAGTGGGAGGGGTGGCTGACAAACCCGGGAGGTGACCGTGCTGCCGCCCAGAGGGGCCTCGACAGCCTCCACGAACCCCATGGAGTTCAGCAAGAGCTGTAACTGCCACCCTGCCTTCTCCTTCAAGGACAGGACTCGGTTCCGTTGCTGGAGGAAAACCCCGGCTCTCCCCTGCCTGTGCTTCTGCCCTACACCCAGCCTAGAGCCCCCCAGAAATGGACAGCTCTCAGCTCGTCCACGTCTCAGCAGTGTCATGCCTGCACAGCATCCAGTGGGACCCCCGGTCTGAGAGCAGGCAGGGAATGCCGGGAGGCACAGGGGAGGGTTACTGCAGTGATCCTAGCTGGAAGGCTAACGCACAGGTGAGGAGTCAGTGATGGAGACAACCATTAACCTGAGGAGGCGCGCGCCCCGCTGTGCTGCGCTGCGCTGTGTGTATAGCCTGGCCGTCAGGCACATGTCGCCCCCACGCAAACCCCAGTCGCAGGATAAACTTCACCAATGAATTGTGACAGCGGAGCCTGTAGGCAGTTCCCGCTTGGCACTGGTGATTGCAAGTATTTGTTTTTATCTTATACTGAAGCAGCAGGTTCTCAAGTGAATGCTTTCTTGTTTGACAGTATAAGGATGAATAGAAATATTTTCTTACAAGAAAGTCTGAAGACCAAGATGTCAACAGAACCTCCCCACAGACGGGAGCTGCACTGTGGACCGTGCCTCGCCTGGAGGTCTCTCCGATTCTGCCCAATGCGGTGTTTCCAGCATCTGAAGGAATCTGACGTTATACTATGCTTTCTTCCCTGCTAGTGTTATCTTCAGTGAATGGAATTTTGATCAATAATTTACAGAGTCTGAGCGCCTATCTTAGTAGAATCGCAATGAACATTAGCCCTGGTACATGACGGTTACAAACCCCAGGGAAGGGTTCACAGCCTACTATTTAGGGTTCAGGGCTTACAGTTTATTGTCTAGGGAATTAGACTTTCCCACTTAACACAGTAGGCCCTAAAGCGATAAACTACAAATCTCAGAATCCAAGTGGTCATTGGGGATTTACAGCTTATGGATGAGATTAGATTTTTACATCTGGCACCCTGATCAATACATGAGTAAACAGTAAACTCTGATGAATACAGAGCTCCACAAAATAAAGTAATAAACCATAACCCCCAAGTAAGAAACCACTGAAAACCACAAACACTAAACCATGAGTGGAGAACTCTGAGGACACAGTTTTAAACAAGAAATGCCAAAGAATATGTAAGTATGAAAACTGTAAAGAGAAAAGTAAAAGAAGATGAGAATTTTTGCCTGTAGCTTTACAAGTTTTCACTTCATGTGGAAGGGCAGCAGAATGGGAACACACACACACCAGAAACACTTTGCAGGTGATGTTTATAGGCTTGGTTTCAGCCACCATTCATAAGTGACCATGTGTAAGAATCAGTCCGTAGATTGATCCACTGTACTAAGCTGCACTTCCACTGAACCTACTTGCAACACAGTGAGCACTAAATCTCCATTACAGGCAATTAACTTAGTATTTGTAGTCCCCTCAGCTCTGTGGGCAAATGCCCAGAGCCAGTGACACCTGTAACCACCAACCAGCCTCTCCTTAAGGGAAGTGTTATCTGCTGAGAGAGACATGTATTTGTGACAGCTGGCAACACCATTCCCGCAGTCGCTAACACCACCCCAAAAGCCTTTTCCTCTCTTCAGTAAATCCCATTCTGAAGACTGATGAGAAAATGCATCACAGAGTTGCCAGAACAAGGGTAAAACACGGCAGCTAGGAAAATACTTTTGATTATGTAAAACAGACTGGGTTTTTTAGCCTGTTACTGCCTGTTACTCATGTGATGAACATTTGTAGTCCAAGGTACCTAACCACTTGGCACATCAAGCAAATTCTTATTGCCGGGCCTGCACATCACTCATCAAATGCCCAAACTTCAGCCTCTCAGACACAACACTCAGCTCCCTCCACCCAGCATTACCCAGGCAGTCTGCCTCATCCCCAACCAGGGCGCAACCAACTTCCGCCGGAAGCTCCGATCTGTGATGCTCCTTCAGCTGCCAGACTGCGCTTCGGCACCTGCGAAAGGCCAGAACAGTTGTTACTGAGAGGCCAAGCAACTGCACAGCCCTTCCAGAACTATCCTAAATCCAAGGCCTGTAATTGCTCCCATAATTATAAAAATAACATAAGGGACCCTCTGTGCTGCTTCAGCCATGTTCTCCGGCTCTGCTTCATCACCAAGATGCCACAGCAGTCCTCACAGATGGTCAGGCTTGCTCAGGCACCCAGTTAACTCCAGCCTGTGGCAGGCAGTACTCTTCAGGACAACTGCAGCACAGACACCGCAAGGTTGGAAGTACCCGTCTTGGCATAAAAATGTACACAGGTCAAACAGAAAGGAGAAATAAGCAGTCCCTGCTGACCTAGCCACCCTCATTCGCCACAGGCAGAAGCAGGAAAGCAAAGATTTCAGACCCCAAAGCGGCCACCCACCACTGTGCCCAGCAGCACTACGCAGTCAGTGACTGCCACCAGAAACGTTCCGCCCACCCGCCCCGAGAGCGAGGAAGCCAGGCAGTCCTGTGCTGCCTCTCCGGCCCTCCATCCTCCACATGCAACCTATGCTTCTTCATGTAGCCCAGCCCTACCCCTTCCTTCTCCCACGGAAAACACAAGCACACAACACCGGCAGCACCCAACACTTCAGGTCACCCTCAGACCGCTCACCAAGAGCATTTGGCAAAGATGGGAGGTGGGGGGGAAACCACGACCTTTAAAAACTAAACACTGGGGAGACTCAGCTGGCAGGAGACAGCCTCTAACGAAGCCAGGGACAGAAGCGGGGTTTTGCTTCGCTCACACTGCTGAGGAGACAGCACAAGTGGCCCAAGTCAAACAGAGCTTGCTAGAAAGCCCTCGTGACAGAAGGGCATGCTGGAAAGCAGCCAGGTCCAGGTTTCTTCACAGGCAGAAGAGGAGCAGAAAGACTGACGTGAGGAGGATGCTGGTTTGCATAAAGACAGATCCATCAGGATACAGGGCTTGACGCCAGTGTCACAAGCACAATTCAAGCCGCACTGGGAGGCAGCCCTGCCTGGGCAGTGGAAACGATGCTCTAAAGGCAGACTGCGTGGACATGGAGGACAGACGATGGATGATGCCGGCTCCCGACTGCCCTCCCACAGGCCCCTGTCCAACAGACAATCAGGTCGCACATCAGAGTGGGGGTTCCATCCCAGAGGGGTGCTGAGCATGTCTGGGTGCTGCACATGGCTGGCTGGTTGCTCTTGGGTGCCTGGGAGATGACAGAAGCAATGTGCGACCCACTGGCACACACAGGACTGGGAAGTGCCACAGCTTTGGGGCGACTGTACGGGGCAAGATGGGCTCACGGAGGCTCAGTGGAAATATTCATGAGTTAGGTAGGCACCCAGAGTCTGCGCCTAGGGGTGGGGAGCCCTCAGGCTGCCTGGGGGTGTCATTCTTTCAGCCTCTTGTCCTGGTTTGAGGCAAAACAGGATCAATTTTGTTCAGTAACTTGAATTTTTAGCTAGGCCTCTTCTAACTACTGAAATTATCAGCATGTTGCAGAAACACCATTTGCTCTCAGTGTTATAAGACCCATGTTTATAGCTGATGCCAAGGCATAGTCTGCAGAGAGGCTCTTGCTTATCCTTATTGCTGTCACAGCCAAGGGCAGCCAACTCTGTTACGTGCCCCGTTGGAGGGTGGGAAGCGGAAAAGTGTAGAGGGGTCGCACCTGTGGGGAGGACAGGACAGGTGACCCAAAACTGACCAACAGGGTGTTCCATCCCATCTGCCTGATGCTCAGGATAAAAGCTGAGGAATGAAAAGGTCAGCCTCTTTCTTCAATGGCTGGTGTCTGAGGAGGACTGTCTGTTCTTCTGCCTTGGATCACGGTCCTGAATCTGTATCCAGAATCCAGTTCCCGTCCATCACCGACTCCAGTCTGGGACTTCTCCCCTGCCTACTGGTGATGTGACTGTCATCTTGGGAGCTTGATACAGTTTTGTATATATTTCATTATTTTATTTGTATTTTACTATTAATATTTAATTAAAGTCGTTTAGTTCCTTCTAAACTCCTACATCTCTTTTCTCTCTATCCCTTTCCCACTTTGAAAAGAGAGGTTGGGGAGAGCATCTGTCATCCCACCTGATTGGGCCGATCCAGGTTGTAAAGGAGCTTAAAGATGACCTAGCTCTAACTCCCCTGCCCTGGGCAGGGACACCTCCCACCACACCAGGCTGCTCCAAGCCCCGACCAACCTGGCCTTGAACCTCCAGGGATGGGGCAGCCACAGCTTCTCTGGACAACCCTGGCCAGGGGCTCCCCACCACCCTCAGAGTGAAAAATTGCTTCCTAATCTCTCATCTAAATCTGCCCTCTTTCGGTTTAAAACCATTACCCCTCATCCTACGGCTCCACTCCCTGATCCAGAGTCCCAACCCAGCTTTCCGGGAGGCCCTGCAGGTACTGGAAGGCTGCTATAAGGTCTCCCCAGAGCCTTCCCTTCTCCCGGCTGAACCCCCCCAGCTCTCCCACCCTGTCCTCCCAGCAGAGGGGCTCCAGNGACTGCAGCCATCCAGGAAAGTCCTTATCCACCAAATGGTCCATCCATCAAATCCATGTCTCTCAAATTTTAGAGACCATGATGTCGTGCAGGACAGTGTCAAAGACCTTGCACAGGTCCAGGTAGATGATGTCAGTTGCTCTTCCCTTATCCACCAATGCTGTAACCTTCTTGTAGAAGGCCACCAAATTTTTCAGGCACGATTTGCCCTTAGTGAAGCCATGTTGGCTGCCACCAATCACCTCCTTGTTTCCATGTGCCTTAGCCCAGTTTCTGTGAGGATCTACTCCATGATCTTGCCAGGCACAGAGGTGAGACTGACTGGCCTGTAGTTCCCCAGGTTCATCTTTTTTACCCTTTTTGAAAATGGGAGTTATGTCCCCCCTTTTCCAGTCAGCAGGAACTTCACCAGACTGCCACAACTTCTCAGATATGATGGATAGTGGCTAGGCAACTACATCCGCCAGTTCTCTCAGGACCTGTGGATGAATCTCATCAGGTCCCACGGACTTGCACACCTTCAGGTTCCTCAGCTGGTGTCGGACCTGGTCTTCTCCCACAGCGGGCGGTTCTTCATTCTCCTAGTCCCTGCCTTTGCCTTCTGCAACCTGGGAGGTGTGATTAGAGCCTTTAACAGTAAAGACTGAGGCAAAAAAGTCATTGAGTACCTCAGCCTCCTCCATGTATCAGGTGACCAGTCCTCCCATTTCCTTCCTGAGTGGGCCCACATCTTCCCTAGTCTTCCTTTTGTCCCTGACATACCTATAGAAGGGTTTCTTTTCTCTCTTGACAACCCTGGCCACATGTAACTCTATCTGGGCTTTAGCTTTCCTAACCTAATCCCTGACAGTCTGGACAACCTCTCTGTATTCCTCTCAGGCCACCCATCCTTGCTTCCACCTTCTGTAGGCCTCCTTCTTCTGTTTGAGATTGTCCAGGATCTCCTTGTTCATCCAGACAGGCCTCCTGGCATTTTTGCCTCACTTCCTCTTACTAAATGCAAGTACAATCTAAGACAATGAAACATATGCTGCATATAGACCCACCAAGAATTGTTGCAGCCAATTCCATTCCTTTCTTGGAAAGTGAACAAAATAGTGCCTCTTTTAGGGAAAGATGGAGCAGAAAAGATCTAATTGAAGCCAAGTGGGATGCAAACTATCCTGCAGCTGTATGCCAGCCCCTGTGAAACGGCTGACTATCTCACTCTTACATATCACAATCCACTGGCTTCCCAGGGAGGTCTTGCTATAAAGCAGCTTGTCCAGGGCCCCCCCTGTTTTCCACAAGCCTTTCTGGGCAATGATTTCAAGAGATACTGCCAAATGTCCTTACCTAACAAACCACTCCAGCCTGTCTTCAGACTTCTCTTCCATACAATTCTTTAGCTTCCCTATTCTGTTAGCCTCAGCACTGACGTCTTTTTAAAATCCATCTTACTTAGGGTCCCAGACAAAGTTCCTGATTTTGTCTCTCCCCTCTTCACTACCTTATTGTTATCTCATCACCGAGAACCTCAAAAGGAACATCTTTATTCTTACAGGTCTCTTCCAATTCTGAAAACTCCTTAGAGCTGAAATTCTTTTCAGCTTTTCTTCCCTTTCAGTTTCACTTATTCTCATTTATCCTATGCTCTCCACCCTCTCCTCAGTTTCCATAAATCCTGTCCTTTCCCCAGGCCTACCTCATTTTTTTTCTTTCAACCATTTCCCTTTCCTTTCCAGCCTTTCCTGCATTCCCACGCACTATATAGATGCAGAGAACTTGGTTTTTACTCCACTGCAAGCCTAGCAACCAAGTGGGTCTCACTCAGTTCAGCTAAGTGGCCCATTCAGTTCAGCTAAGCTCCATCACTGTTTGGCCTGTAATACTCATAATAATTCCTCCATTCCATAACAAAACCAGTCAGGGAGCTAGGCCACAGCCCACAGAAACTATTATCTGCTGTATTTTCCCCCTCTTTGCTGAAAAGGAACCCTGAGAAATCTAAATAGACAGTGTCAGCTGGCACTGTGAGGACAAAGGGTAAAGCGAGATTTATGCATCTCTGTAATTACAACTGGGAGAACCTTGAAACCAAGAATAAAAATATTCTTCTTGCAATGTCCTAACATCATGGATAATTCAAAGACTGCAACGTAGCAACATACCAGATGGTAAGAAGGCACAAAATGTTCAAACACCTCTGTTTTGATGTTATAAAGGACACATTTATCATTAAGTGTTTTTCACTGAATGTATTCATAGCAAACTCATCCATGTGAAAAGTATTTTCAAAGAACTAGAAGTCCTGCAGCGGAGTCCCAATAGAACGTTGGGAACAGCACATAGAACAAAAACAATATTGGAAATGTGCATGACTTACACCCTTTAAAAAATCATCCCAAGAGGATGGGGGTGGTGGTGGTACCATTTTACTAGTTTGATCTGAGACTAAAGATCTGGCAGCAAAGAAGGGCTGGGAACAACCTCAAACGAGCATGCGTGGTTGCTTGTCTGGGTTTATTCACAGTCTACTTGAGAACTGAACGAGGGTCACCTAGTGGCACCAGAAGATGGTACCAGCTGATCTATACAAATACTGAGAGCCTGCCTGGTTGGATGGGGTAACAATTTGTTTTCCACGAGGTTTACTCCTATAAATGGTATGACTGAATAAACGGTACTTAGCTTTAGAAAACCTGGGATGGTCAAGAACCTTCTTGTTTCAAAGGAGAGAAAGCAAAGCTGTAGAAGTTGCGCTAATTACTCCTGCTATATCTCAGCCCATTTCAGAAGACTGCACGCTGGAAGGCAACAAACACAAGTTTCTGCCCCACTAAGCCCACCACAGCACAGCCAAAGGTCTAAGTATCAATGAACATGCCTAAGGAGACAAGAAACGGGTGAGAAATGCATTTAAACGAGAAACTGATGTCAAGATCTGTCATAAAT
This sequence comes from Pluvianellus socialis, assembly GCA_013400795.1. NCBI lineage: Eukaryota > Metazoa > Chordata > Aves > Charadriiformes > Charadriidae > Pluvianellus > Pluvianellus socialis. Next base: position 9,631 of record VZTS01006522.1, on the reverse strand, counting down.
GTTACATGACCCTGGAAACATTTTTGTCTTCACAATGTTCAGAGTAAGACATACCTATATTAGGGATTATGAAGATCAGCATTTCTGGACTGCTTCCTTATATGATAACCAGTACAACTGCAAGGCTTGAAGACAAAGGTAAAATGTAATAATTCCTAAATCACTACAACTCCTGTCACTGCTGTTTTCAGTCTGGTGGGTCCAGTATACGTTCAAGTTTTTCTTCATTCATCTTCTCAACCCTCAAAAATTAATCATTAGATTTGCAGATAGAGGTATTATGCTGCGTTAAACCAGTCACTATAGCTGTAAAGAAACAGATGAGCTTTAGAACACTCAGATGCCTTTATCAGATCCAAAACAGATGCGACAGACCTTAACAAAATTAGCCGAGATAAATACAACTAGAAAGCAATCGCTCAGAGTTTAGCTAGGTGCACATCACAGACCATCTCTGAAGACAAGAGAGCTGACAGCTCTGAAGTAAAAGAGAAGTTATTAAGGGGATAAGAAAGGAGACAAATGTTAGGGAAGAGAAACAGACAGTTTGTTGCCTAAGGAACAGAGAGGTTAATGAGGAGGTATATTATGATATGGCATAAAACCAGTAAGGTCATTGAGCCCATGGTTTTATTTGAGGCTAAAGAAGGGCTCGTGTCCAAAAAGCTTGTCTACTTTCTCCTACTAAGTGAGCTGATCTAGTAAAAGACCTCCACCTACAAATTCTGTTTCTTATGTCCTGCTCTATTGTCCATGGTCATGTTTCACTATCACAGATGTTGTATTTAAGTAAGCGGAATTCCACAGCTCACTCCCCATTACACTGCAACCAGCACTAAAACTCTCTTTGTACCAACCATGATTAGCTCTGAAGGTACAGTTGGACACTGAAGTCTTCGAAAGATGTGATGAGCAGTTACAAGACAAGCATTATACAGATTCTCCTATCAGAGTTGTTTAATATGGGCAACTTTTAAAAGGCTAGACTAAAAATTTAAAGAAGCCTACTGTAATCTATAGCATCTGGTCCTGGCCATCTCCACTTATCATCTTTATATTTTAATGACCACATTCCCCAGCATGACCCAGCAGTGCATAAGAGCTCTCCTACTGATTATCTGGCATCTCCCAATCCTTTCTTCTATGACAGATGCTCCAAATCACTATTCCTGGTGCTGTCTCACTTCTTGATCTTTCTTCACTTCTTATCTGGACCAATGAACAGTTTTAATCTGTCTTAACTCTCCAAGTTCAGTTAAGAAGCAATACAAAAATGAACAGAAAAACTGTGTATAAATAGTAATCTTTAGGAAAATGTAGCGCAGTCTCCTTCATTTCTATTATTCCAGAACAAAACTTTGTCCTCTGTAATACAAGTAATCACAAAAAGGTCTCATTAAATTTGAAGCTTACCAGTGGTTCTAAATATACCTAAAATGCTACAAGGGAAAAGCACATCAATTTATGTAAAACTATGGACATTAAGTGTGCCAGGGCTGAAGGAGATGCTGGAACCAAATTATTTTCTACTATACTTTTCATAATTGTTACTGGCTTCATAAAGAGAGGTCTACTCTTTGCTGTACCTTTTTCTGGATGAAACACATTTCCTCAACACATATTCACATCAGTGATACTGTGCTTTATCCAAATGGGCCTCCTGAACAGAAGCCATATCAATGTTAAGTGCTAATAACTACAGGCTAAATCCTATGATCTCTCAGCTCCATTATACCCATTAAATATTTAAATAAAACAATTTTCAACCTATGTATGAGTTGGGTGGTTTTGGTTTGTTTTGTTTTTGTTTTTTTTTTAAAGCAAGAATCATGTCACAATTCTGTACTATAGCTTTTATAAAAGCTATAAAATATGCATTTAGATGAAAAATAATGGCTGGGAATTCCTACCTACAAAATTTTTATGCCTCTTGTAGCAGAGAACACAGCAGTAAGATCCAGAAACTTCGTAGCAGTCATCCTTATGTGATCTAAAATATTCAGAACATCCCTTGTAAATAATGATTATTAGAAGAATATATAGGACCACTTAAATAACCAAAAAGATGTCTTAAGCCTTTCCTGAAACACCAAAACCATCCCTTTAAGCAGGGCTTCTCCAGAAGGTAGTGAGGATAGTGTAGCCTATACTTAGCACTGACAAAATGTTAAAGATAACCAGTGGAGTTCACTTCATAAGATGTTATAGTCAGATGCCTTGCAGGGCTTCTAAATGCTTTACACAGTTATGGAAAATAAAAATACAGCCAAAAAATAGTACTGAAAAACTCTAAGGTTCAAAACCCACTCAAACCCACCTGCTTCAGATCTTAAGTCACAGCCACAACAGCTACGTCCGTGTAAACTGCTAAAACAAACTGACCTTCATAGGCAATAGGCTGCATCAAAATATAAAGAGTTACTAGCAAGAGCATCAGAAAGAAGCAAGTGGCACTTAGGGCTTCTTATTATGTCAATTGTGGCTTTTAAAACAAACAACCAAGTATCCATCCATCCCCAGTTAGTACTAGCTATAATTAAATTTGTCTTCCTATGAGCAACTAATGTAAAGAATGCAGGGCATGGGTAACGTGATTGCTGTTGCCCAGCCCAGTGAACAGAACTGCTGCATCTGCATTGTGAACAATCTGGAAGCTGTGGGGAAACATTGATGAAAATCCTGATAAAAGACAATGAAAAAATAACCAGACTGTACAGTGAGAAAAGCATGAGATGTTGTTTCAATGTTTGCACAGGATAAATAATGCTATGGCCTGTGTGAACTATGCAGCTAGAAAATCATTACCAAGCCACGCCTGATATACAGGGACCGACTCGTCAGAGAAGGCATTGTCAAACTAATTATGCCCAGCTTCCTAATGCAGCCCCAAAACATTTTTAAGAAACCCACTTCATACATCATATACGGCAAGGTAGCTACATCTGACAGGTATTGTAACTGTGATGGAGAGTAAACTTAAGGATCAACCTTTTAACACAGGGATATTTACTCGGAATGACACACCTGAGACAGCAAAGGTACCCAGCACAGCCAACGTGGATGCTGTAAAGATGACGCAGACTTCCACAGACTTGTTGTTTTCTGCAGACTTCCAACAGAAAAACAATTACCCGTCTCTGAAGTGGAATTTACAGCACGACAGCATGCGGTCAGTGTGAACGAAGAATTCACAGGGCTGGCTCAGTTAGCACTCTGTCAGCCGCTCACCAGATATGTTTCTGTTTATGTCCAGCCTAAGTGTTTTTAAGCAGCGTGACAAGACCTCTGTCCTTCAGCACGTACGACACCGATTTTAGCAGAGAGACTGGGATTAACACCTACAGACCATTTTGCGCTGGAATGGTTTTGATAACAAGGACTTCTGATCAATCAACATCTTGTAACCCTGACTAATGTTTTTCTTGCGCAAACCTGAAGATCCCAAGATAAAACTCCACCTAAAGAAGACCTTTCTAATTAGCTCAGGAATGCGTACCTCCAGGCTCATATCGTTCTGCTCTGATGAGTGCAAGACCTTGTCGGTGAGGTCAGGTGTGGAAGCCGTTACACCACCGATCTGCGTTGCTGATATTCCCTGCAGTCCTGAGGAAGTCCTGTAAAAACGACAGTGTTGCCTGAACTGATGGTGTCACACTGAAACAGTTCCTTTGAGATCAATTAAAATGACCTCACAAGCAAGTGCTGTTGCTTTATGCCAGCATAAAGTGCAAACTGTCTTCCTATTTAACCTAAATGAGCCCTATAATCTTCTTCAGTAAAAATGGATGTGGTAAGAGTTAACTGCTCAGAGATGTGGGATTAATGCTTACATAAGTTTTTGACAACCACAATTGCTGAGCATTATTGTTAATGTATCACTTCCCTAGTAACATTCTAGTCCCAGACAAGGACTCGGGGTTTGTCTAGTTCAGAGAGAAGGAGGCTGAGAGGCCACCTCATGCTCTGCAGCTTCCTGAGGAGGGGACGTGGAGACGGGGGTGCTGAGCTCTTCTCCCTGGGATCCAGAGACAGGACACCTGGGAACAGCTCAAAGCTGCATCCATCAGGGGAGGCTGAGACTCGGAATTAGGAAGGATTTCTTTACCCAGAGGGTGGTCAAACATGGGAACAGGCTTCCTGGAGAGGTGGTTGGTGCCCCACGTCTGTCAGTGTTTAAGAGGCGTTTGGACAATGCTCTTAATAATTTGCTTTAACACTGGGTCTGCCCTGAAGTGGTCGGGCAGTGGGACAAGATGATTGTCGTAGGTCCCTTCCAGTTGAACTATTCTATTCTATTCTATTCTATTCTATTCTATTCTATTCTATTCTATTCTATTCTATTCTATTCTATTCTATTCTATTCTATTCTATTCTATTCTATTCTATTCTATTCTATTCTATTCTATTCTATTCTATTCTATTCTATTCTATTCTATTCTATTCTATTCTATTCTATTCTATTCTTAATGCTATTGTACTTCTTTAGCTATGAAAAGTGTTGAAGCATCTATACTTAACAATACTAAAGTTTTCCAAAAGTGAGTAATAGAATTCACTTAATATTAATCAGAAATGTCATTCCCCTTATGTCACTCTGACTTTTTTGGTTTTTTTCACATAAGACTAAAGTTAATTACATGACGTAAATTGAAGGAAGTACTAGCCTGAAATTCAGCAGAACTCTAGCGTGGAACTAGAGGGTTGCTGTAAGTCTGAGTAATTTGGTGGAAGTATTACCACTGCTTCTTCTCAAACCCCTGCTAAAATCTCTACATCTTGAGAATTTGCATCTCCAGGAACTTCATCATTTGCAATTTTGTTTGTTTCAAGTATTAAGAGTTTTCACAATTCCCATAGTAAGGAATGAAATGCATGTTAGACAAGGTACTAAAAGTCTTCTGTCTTGGGAATGTTTAAGACTTTGGTCAGCACATCTGTGCAAGTAAGGGCAAGATTGACTGCTACTGACTGAGATAGTAGCAGCTTCAGCTTGGATACATCACTGGGACTCCCCAGTACAAATACAGAGCAAGAGACAGACTTGCATTTTTTAGTCAAGTGGTAAAGAGAGAAAAAAAGGGAAACAAATAGGTAGGTGCATCGCCTGCCGTCAGCGTCATGGCAAATGAGGAGTGGAACTGGTGACAAACCCCTGCTTTCTGTTCCCAGCCACATGTCCTAAATCAGTCAGTCTTGCCGCCTCCCATCCCAGAAAAATTACTAGCAAAGGGGAGCAGACAGGAGATGGAGCGGAGGGCAGGTTAGGAGGAAAACACACGTACACGTGCCTTGTTTAACCTATTTGCCAAAGGAGGAGGAGCTTGTGAAATCATTTGTACGTGGTTCTGTGTTCTCCAATAACATTTACAACTTTTCATTAAGCTTAAGAAAGCAGAGAGAGGTCTCAGCACTACTACATTACCTTTCAACAGTTTTGTAAAGATTGATGAGAGAGGTAACTATTTCTCCACCAAGAAAAAAAAGGCTCAGCACCAATTTACTTCTTAATAGATGCCAGGTTACTCATGCAACCAGGAGAAAAGCTTCTATTGTAGCTTGCATTGCAGACCACTGAGAATCAAACCAAAAGATGACACAATTGAAAGAAACTGAGACCTACTTGCTTCTCTGCTTATAAGTGTTTATTTTACCATGTTAGCTAGAAGAAATCATAAGAATTCCGTAAGCCACTAAACATGCTCACTGCTATGTGGCACAAACCAAGCAAATGGAAGATTTACAAGACAGAGCCTAGCTTTGCAGAAAACCATCACATTTATGTAACAGCTGGATTTTTTGAAGGAAACGAAACGAGGCTAAAAATATAACCCGCTCTGAGACAGGCAAAGAGGATGCCCATTAGGAAAGGTGAATGTGAAAGGCTGAAATAAACTGGAGCGACAACATAATATTTTGATTATTCAAATAGAAACACCGAAGCCTTTTCAGTCCTATGGGAATAAGTTACACTACATTGAAATCCCAGCACTAGGAAGAATTTGTGCCAGATTTTAAAATTCTATGTAGACTATTCTATGTTCTGAAATAATAAGTGTCTAGTCTAGCTTCACAGTGAGGTCAAGGTGAAAAAGGCTTCAAAAAGCAGAGGGGATGACTTGGAACAGCTTTTGTTATCAGGGAAGCTTACAACGGGGCAAGACAGAGATGGCAGGACAAAAATGAAATCGAATCTCTTGGTATAGTCTTGAATCAGGCTGTATTCCTTTTATATATACACCTATGCACTTCACACTGTGGAATTCTCTTTCCTAACTATAAAGATTACCATTTCAGTTAGTGTTGTAAAAACTGGATTACAGTACTTAAAACCTGGACTGAGTGCATGCAGTCAACTGTTTTTCTTTATTTCTCCAGATTTTGCAGAAATAATGTTTTATTCTGAAAATTTCCCTACAATGTTTTATTAATTTTGTGGTTGGACTGATGGTGCACATTTGCAAAATTATTATATATCTTAAATGTAAATGGCTAATTAAGTGCTTTAGCAGTTTACACTTAACACAGTCCAGGTGCAGGGGCAGCAGACTGTGTTACTGCTATGTAAATCCAAACTATATTTCAAAGCTACTTCTTAGTATTTGGTGTTTCGAAATGTTTTTTTACTGAAGTTATAGACAAGCTCCTACTAAAATAACACTGTTACCCAGTCATTAGAAGTAGGAAGATCTATAATGTGCAATGGTAATTTGACTTCTGCAACATGTATTGTGATGTAATTTTTAACTGCATGATAACAGGCTCATTTTCCAGAGGTTTCCATTTTCCAGAGATTGCATCTCGTTCAATGCACCAGTATCTACCTGATGAGCTGCTACGCAGCACTTTCTCCATCCTTTCTGAATGCTCTCTGTCCCTTTATCCAGCAAAATCTATTCTTTCTTCCTCCTTACCAGATTTTTATCAAGTCCTACAGTGTGCTGACAGGTAAGACAGTTTCCCTGGCTAATTCCCATCCTCATATTATCTTCCACCTAGTCTTAAAGTTACCCTCTTCCATCAAAACTGAGGCCAAGATTGTTTTTTTCTTGCTTGTCCTGGGCTTAGATGCTTTCCCATCTTAGCTCTCACCTCATGAGAGCCTGTCCCAAGCATTCCTCTCTTTTTTCCCAGCTTTTTTCCTTCTATCCTCATGTCACACGATCTTTTCTTCCATTTGATCTGGAAGCCAATGGGACACCTGACTATCTCTCAGGTTCCTCCGGTGACTTTTCCCTCCCCGGGCTGTGGGGAAGGGAGTACAGGGGCACTGGTGTATGTGCAACCCAGTCACGCAACAGAACCACAGAATTTAGTCTGTTGAGCCACTAACATCTGAAAAATCGCCAACAAGGACGTGCAAACAGATGTGTGCATCGTGCTGGGGGAGCATCGCTCTGTCAGGCTTTCAAGCTTAACACTGACAAACCTAGGGGTTTTGTTTTGATTGTTTGTTTGTTTTTAGCATGGAAAACAGAAGGAATGATGCTCTTTTGCTCCAGTCTAACATAATACAAAGGAGACGG
>VZTS01006521.1:0-14806 GCA_013400795.1 Pluvianellus socialis | reverse complement strand
CAACCCCCTCGCCGGGCCTGGGCCGCTGCCCTGCGCTCGGCCGGGGGGCGTTTGCCGGGGGGCGACGGGTCCCCACCGGGCCGGGGGGGCTCCCGCGGCTGCCAGCGCTCCCTTCCCCCGGGGGGGTCCGTGTCGGTGGCGGGGAAGCGGGGGGGAACCCGGCCTGGTGGCAGCCTTAAGCGAGGTCCCTGGGTTGGCAGGTTCGGCCGCGTGAGGCACCTGCCTCCGCCGTGGTGCCTCATCATTTATAGCTCAATTAACAACCTCCCCACCGCTGCGCGCGTAACGTGCCGCTGGGCTGCCGCGTTCCCTCGTGGGCCGGACGCGAAGCCCCCGAGCGCCCGCCTGAGCCTCGAGTTTATTCCGAGCCTGCTACGAGGTCGGCGGGTTTTGGTGGGGTTGTGCCAGCCATCTCCTTGTCTCCGGGCCTTCAAACCAGGATCGTTCAGTCTTCTAAAAACCAACAAATTACAGCGGAAGCTGTGGTTATTTCGGAGATGTCATCAGCCACGTTGCGGGGGCTGGACGAAACGTGTAGTTTTTGGTCAGGTGCTGAGATTTAGGCGAGTGGCAGGCCGGCCCCGGCCTTTCTGCTCTGGTTCCTCGGTGCTGCGAGGAAAATGGAGGTGCCGGCTGCGTGCAGCTTGCCTTTCCCAGGGCTGCTCACGGCATTCCCCATCCACCGCTCACACCTCTTTTTTGGGAGCGCGCTCCCGGCACGGCTGGTGGGTTTCCCGCTTGTGATGCTGAGAGAGCAAAAAAGAAAACCTTTGCCTGTGAACAACTGAAATATTGTTTATCCTTCTGAGTTCTCTGTTGCCTTTCTGTTTTTTGCAGAGGGTAGAGGGTTGTTGCTGGGCACCAGATAAGGTGTGTGGAGACCGTTGCTCAGGAGGGGTTTAAGCAGGGACTGCGTGTTTTCCTTCCCTTTGCAAGTAAATCCGAGTTTACGAACCTGTAGACTGTCTTACCTTATGCTGATAGTAAAAAAGATGAAACGGAGCCAGTAATCTCACCGCTGCTTTGATTTTTATTTTTTTTTTGAGTCAAGTTGCTTACACCTCACTTGGGTAGCATCCAAATTGTGTCACTCGGTCTCAGCCATGCTTGCAACTGGAGCTCCCACGAGGGCTGGGGACAACACACGCGGCGACAGCTAACGAGTATTTTCTGGAAGAGAACAAAACCCGGGGACACAGGAGGTGGCCCTCGGTGGGCTGTGGGCTCCGTCTGCACGGTGGGTCTCGAGTGGGGACTGCTGGCCGACGGAGCGCGTCGGTGGTCTGTGGCCTTGTCGTGGCAGACGGGGAATACTGCACCCAGAGCGATGTCCCCGGGGGTGGGGGGGTTTGTGCTGAACACTGACTGCCCTGTTTTGTTGACTGTTTCAAAGCCAATGGCGACAAATCTGATTTAGCCTGCGCTGCGCTGATGCCTTCGCTGCTGTTTGGAGCCGCGGTGGAAGTGGTGAAGTGCTCCTGACCCACCTGTACAGGTGTTTCATCCCGCTCACCTTAATGCTCGTGCCGTTGATGAAGGATTATCCGTGCAGCCAAAATCTGCTCCCTAGCCCTTTGCCATCCCAAGGATGGCTGCGTGCTGCTCTCCTACTAGACGGACATGGCAGGATTAATCCAGACCGTGTGTTGCGTCAGCAAAGACCTTCTCTGAGCGCCCAGTAAATATCAAGAGGAGGGCTGGTTAGTCTGGTACAGGAGTAAAACCGTATGGAGGAGAGGGGCTGAAAATCAGGAAAATCTTGACGGTATTTTGACTCAAGGTACGGGGAGTCTTCTGAAGGGAGCTTTTGGAAGTCTCATAAACCGCTTTGATGGAGAAAACCTCATTTAGTTCCAGCAGCTGGGCTCATTCGTGAACACATGGGCCCAATTTCTCCCTTTCCAAGAAGCTGGCTTTGAGGTTTTTAAGAGTTTTATAACCACTGTGGTTGAAAAGGAAGTTCCAAAATCCAACGGGTGTATGTGGCTGCTGTGCCTCCTCTCTGGATCCACACAGACTTGCCCTGGGAGGGCGCTGCAGGGAGTGTAAGGCACTGTTTGCTGGTTTTGGCGTGGATAGCAGAGCTGTTGGCAGGAGCGGAGGCGCTGCGTGCATGTGGGGTGACACGTGGGCACTGGGATCGTTCAGGCTGGGGTGCTCCCACCCCAGAACTGGGGACGCACGTCACCATCCCTCTGCCTGGGTGCAGCCTGGAGACAGAGTGTCTGGAAACTTCCTTTGATCCAAGAGGGCTCAAGTTATTGGAGAGCTGTTGGTACAAAACCGGTAGCGAGGCTGGTCTCCACCAGCTCTATGCAAAGGTGGGAATTCTCAGCCTGGTGGGGAGGTAGATTTGATGTCCAACTTGGTTCCATTTTTCATGTCTCCTGTGAGACGGTGGTGGTCTGCCCATCATTTATGGCTTAGTACCTGCCTCCAGCGTGTTCTTCAGGGTTGAAGAATGACCTTAGGGAGGTGATTCTGCCCCTCTGCTCTGGTGAGACCCCATCTGGAATACTGTGTCCAGCTCTGGAGCCCTCAATATAAGAAGGACGTGGACCTGTTGGAGCGGGGCCAGAGGAGGCCCTGGAGATGCTGGGAGGGCTGGAGCCCCTCTGCTGGGAGGACAGGCTGGGAGAGCTGGGGGGGTTCAGGCGGGAGAAGAGAAGGCTCCGGGGAGACCTTCCAGCCCTGCCAGTGTCTGAAAGGGGCTCCAGGAAAGCTGGGGAGGGACTTGGGATCAGGAACTGGAGCCACAGGATGAGTGGGGATGGTTTTACACCGAAAGAGGGAGATTTAGATGAGCTCTTGGGGAGAAATTGCTGGCTGTGAGGGTGGGGAGCCCCTGGCCGGGGTTGCCCAGAGCAGCTGTGGCTGCCCCATCCCTGGAGGTTCAAGGCCAGGTTGGACGGGGCTGGGAGCAGCCTGGTGTGGTGGGAGGTGTCCCTGCCCAGGGCAGGGGGTGGCACTGGGTGGGCTTTAAGGTCCCTTCCAACCTAAACTGTTCTATGAATTCCTCTGCTTTAGGGAGCTGAAATGATTTAACAAGCACTTACGCTCTTCTTCAACAGTTGTCTCACTGTACCCAGAGCTGGAGACAGCAAAGTGGTGCCGAGTGTGCCGGATGCTGGCGGCACCTGTAAGGCCGTCTGCAAAAAGCACCGGGAGAGCGCTGATTGCGACAGACGAAGAACGGTATCGTGGCTCTTCCCTCTTTGCAGTGATAACTTTGAAGCGACTTTTGAAGGGTTGCTGGAAGCAATTTTTTCAGTGGGCAGATTCGAGATAAGAGAAGAGTCCTACCCCGTGGGGCACAAGCAGTTCAATCCATACCAACGTGATGGAGAGGGAAATTGGAGAGAGCTTATCAGCTTGAGGAAAAATCAAATGCAAACATCATCCCCGGCATGATTATGGTTCACAGCTTAGTTGGATGTCACATGCCTCTTTCCCGTGAAATGGTGCTAGCGAAGATGATGACAGAGGGAGTCAGCTAGGCAAAAACAGACAGAAAAACACCCCGTGCCTTGAACTTTTAAAGACCCTGCAGTTACTTCACAGTCAATAAGTCACAGCTCAGCTGCGGGGAAGGAGGAAGGCAATGAAAATAGAATTCAGGCTGCTGTGGCAAATTAATTGTCCTTTAAGATGCGAATTGGCTGGAAACAAGCAGGGAAGCTGGAATTACGAGGCCTGGGAGCTGTGAAGGGTCATTTTTGCACGGCAGGGAGATATGGGTGCTGCCCCGAAGGACACAGAGACCGTCTGTGTCGTTTTCAGGACAGGCTGGAGAATGAATCCCCAACAACCCAGGACGAAGCATGATTAATCTAATTTTCATTAACTAGCGTTTGGCATTGACCTGCATATAATAGCCCGTTACACCACTGCTGGATCTGTGGCTGGCAGAGCTGCTGCTGCTGCCGTGTCCCACTTGGGAAGCTCGCTGGGCCTCTCCAGAAGGGCTCCTCAGGGAATGACCTGAGTGGATTTAGTACGAGCAGTGCATAATTTGGGAACGATTATTGAAGTGATTCACTGACATGACCATTATGGGCTCTCGCCAGATGCACCATCTTATTAAATATGATTTTCCCATATAAGGTGGTTGCAGCCTGAAAAGCAGCAGCAGGAATTCCAGTATTCGCTTTCTTCGTGAACACATCTTGCAGCCGCAGCCAGTCGGGTCCAGAAATAGGTCTGCTGCGGCGGTGCGGTACCCTGACAAAGGCTCGGAGAGCCCTTCCTGTCACAGGCTGCCTACATCTTTGTCACATTTGATTATTCCCGTTCATCTTTTCAGGCTGCCAAGCATATTCCTGTAGACCAGGATTAATCTATAGAGGCCTGGCAGGTGCCTCGCTCCCGACATGGATGCAAGTACCCGAGTGCTCTCTAGGACCTTTCTGGCACGAGATCACTTCCCATCTGTGCGTATGGGAACTGCAGGCCTTACGTGGGTATAATTAACTTGCAACCCCCAAGTCAGAAAACGTCGCACCTTTTGCACCGCGCTGGGGAGTGCTGGAAGGGGAGTTAGAGGGGGAAATGTTTGCCAGCTCCCGGTGCGAGGAGGGTTTGGCTGTGTTTAGGTGGGAGTGACCTTCAGCGGGCTCTTTCGCACGCTCCGCTCCCACCAGCAGCGCGGGGACTGAGCTGCCGGTTGCGTCGCTCGCAGGAGATGCTTCCTCTCGCCGCCTGGCTGCAGGAAGGCAGGAGCCACAGTGGGTCCTGCCCTCCCTCGGTGGTGCAAAGCCATGGGTGCACCCTCCCTCATCTCCCCTAGAGCCTGCAGCGCCAGGGGAGCGGGCAGGAGCAGCGGGGAGCGGAGCAGGCTGCCGGTTTTGGGAAGTTTAAAGCGGAGGCCTTGGCACCTCCTTTTCTTGAAGGTGCATGTGTGGGGAGAGGGGTGACAGGGTATGTTTGAACCCAGAAATAGCAGCAGAACAGCAGAAGGCGGCCTAGGTGGGGGTTTTTTATTTCCCATTAAGTCTTTCCAGATCTCTAACCCAAATTTCTGATAGTCCCCTTTAAATTTAATCTGTTTAATGACCCCGTTGACAGTGTCACTTTCCTTCAGCTCTCTCCCAAGCTGTTGTCTTCCAGGCCTGCAAGCTGGGTCGCCTTGTGAACGTGCCCAAGAATAGAATTTCTTAGTCGTGTCGACTGGATGTCTGCGATCACATCCGTGGGGCTGGGCAGAAGCTATTTTTAAAACATTATGCAGGTGCAAAGCCCCAGTTATTCGGTGTGGGTTCCCCGTAAGTAGCTACCGTGGGGGCAATACCTCTGTGTGGTATTTCGCCATTTCTAAATCCATCTGTGCCTGGCGTAGAAACTCAAAAGGAGCAAAATATTGTCATTGTCTATAAGTCTTTGGCAAAGCGGAATTCCTGGCACAAGCGCCCTCTCTGTGTTTGCTGCCTGCTGATGGTGTGCTGCTCCGCGTTCGGCCAACAAACAAGTGCAGCCTCTTTGCATTTTCCTCTAAGGTGAAGGATGGTGTAAGGAAAATGCGTGCCGTGCTGAGCCCCTGCCTGTGCAGGGCTGCCTGTCCCTTCCACTGCGCAGGGGCACTCAACGGCCGCGAAACAACAGGAGCGCAGCAGAAAGGTAGATCAAGTCACTGCAAGGAACTGGAAACGAAAGGCCATTCAATGCTGAAATGGAGCAACAGAAGCGCAACAAAGAGGGTCATGTAAAAAACCCCAAACTGGTGGCCTGGGTGAAGTGAGCTTTGTCTTCATCTTCTCACTGATCTTCTCGGCAGAGCAGCCTGGCGTTGCTCACCTCCCTGCCCAGGGAGCTGCCTGCCAAAAGGAGAAGCATCTGCTGGCTGTCCCAGGCTCTCCGCCTGCTCTCCAGATAACTAGCAGGCTGAGTCCCTGGAAAGGGAGCCTGGCCTCTCCAAGCCGCCCTAGAAGAGCCGGTGATAATAAGGTAACATTGGGGTTTTTCCTTCTTTAGAAGGAAATACTTCTGCGTCTTAGAAATACTCTGTTCCTAAGCAGCCTGGCGCTCGTTTGTTTGAGTTTTTCAGTGTTGCCAGTAGCTGAGTTAACCTCAGGACTTTCTGGGAAACGTTTTCTGTAATTAAAAAGCTAAAAGTGATCGGAGCAGCTTTTCTGTCACTTTGTCTCTTCTCGCCCACATATTTAAGCAGAAAATGCTGTCAAGCCCTAATTAAGTGTTGCCTTCTTCCATCATGTGTTCTTGTGGCTTCCCCAGCTTACGTGTGGGTTTTTGCACTGGCTTGTGGTGAATAACCCAGGCTGAGTCAGAGTACGTGCTGCGGCGGTGAGGAAATCTGGAGGCTTCAATGTGTTCGGTTGCCTCGTTGTTCATGGCCCGTCCGACACCCCTGGTCACTGCTAACCACGACTTGTTTCGTCATCTCGCAGCTCTGGGGAGAGGCCACGAGTCTTTCACCGTGTGAGTTAGTCCCTTTGCTCCCCTCGTAGCTTTCTTTCAATACAGCAAAACCACTGCTCTTCCCTAATTCTGTTTTTAAAAAAAAAACAAACCAAATGCATACAACTATGAGTCAGTGTGTAACGTGAAAGTTCTCAAATATTTACCATAACACAGAAACGGGCTGGAATAATTGGTATTTGAAGAATAGCGTCGAGATTGCCTACTCTATCCAGTTGCATCTCTGGCAAATGGCTGTTAGAAGAGCTGTCCCTCTGGATAATTGCACGGCTTTGCAGTCGTTAGAGCTGGAGTGGCAGCAAACGAACCTCGCCAGGTCCAATCGCTGCCTGTACAGTTTGTATTCAGTGCGAGGCGTGTAAAACACTTTGCAGACTCATTGAGGGGGCACAGTCCTCATCTCTCTGTGTAATTAGCAGAATCTGCATGTTCTCTTTGCAGAAGTTGCTGTTGGAGAGGGTGGGAAGCACTTCCTGGGAGAAAAGTGAAGCTGGAAGGTGGCTGTTTGCTTCTGTGGTGTGACCTGCCTGTGGGGTGCGTAGCGTTTGGAAAGGAAGGGCCGGTGTTCCCGTAGCGCACCTGTAGCTGCTCCTGCTGCGCACGGTGCTCATTGATCCAGCAAAGGAAACCGGGTCACAGCCTGGGCTTTGTCACGAGACCGACCTGGGCAGATACACTTGTCGCTTCCGAAAGGGCTCTGGAGATTAACTGAGCATGGGAACCCCACATGCACCAAGCTCGTGTCTTTGTTCTGTGTGAAACAGCTCAATCTCCTGCACGCAGAGGAATTAACGGATTATAAGTCGAGGGCGGTTTTGCCTTGTTTGCAGGCATTAAAAAGTAGCAGCGCGCTGTTGGGACAGTACCGCTGGTGACGTGGGCTGGTGGGGAGCTTGCTACCGGTCAAACTCCAAGCAGCTCAAACACTGCTTTTCATTTTACTGCACAACATTACATCTCTCCCAGCCATGCAGGGGGCTGATGATGAATTCAGCTTCTGCCTTGTGCTCCGACTGCCACCATTAAGACTTTACTGCTGCTCCCTTCTGGATTTGCCGTTGTCCTGTTGGTGCCTGCGGTAGCTGTTGCTGAGCAATGCTCTCACGTGGGGCTTGGTGGCTCCTGCAAAATTAGTTCCTTGTGCTTTGAGGGTCCACATAGTCAGAGTAGTTACTAACTCTTCATTTAAATGGGGTGATGTTTTCTCTGATGAAGTTCTGTCAAACTACTTGACCATTCAAAATCTCTGTGTTCCTGTACCGTGGTAGATGCCTCCTAATTTCTTCTCCAGAAGATCTGGGAGCACTTCAACCTCAACCAGCAGTGAGGTCCTGGAGGAAAGGCGGCTAATCAGCAGAGGAAGGGGAGTGCTGGGCTGGGAGCCAGTTGGATTCCTACTTTTTCACTGAATTTAGTAATTCAGAGTAATTCCTCAGCTGTTTCATGTTTTTTCAGCAGGAGGCAAAGAGGTCTGCTGCTTTTAAGACGGGGTGGCTGAGTTCACACAGTCGTTCGGCAGGGCTGGTGTTGGAAACCTGTCCTTAACGTAACTCAAACTCTGGACACGTGGGGATGCCGCCCTTCAAAATGGGTGTCTTGAACATGTCAGACCACGCTGGTGACCAGGTTATGATTCTGCAAGAGTAGAATTAGTCAAGATTGTTTTGCACTTTCACTTAATGCCTGGCAAGATGTTGTTGAAATTGCCGGTTACTCTTTACTTCCCCTTGGACTATGCCATTCTTGGTTGCTGCCGTCCGTCACCCCAAGTAAGTTAAGGTCCAGATTTCCAGTGGCTGAGATGGCCACTGATACTGGTGAAGCACAACTTGATGGAGTTGAGGAAAAATGCACTTAACTTCCATTAAAAGAGCATTGTTTGCAAAGTCAGGCCCTCGTGAGTTCAAGCTTGATGCGCAGGCTTACTTTCTGCCTCCCTGGTTGAGGCTGGATGCGGTCCCCCTGCGCGTGTGCCACCTGCACGTGTGCCACCAGCTCAGACTCTGTCTTGCTCAACCCCACGTGGGGCAGGAAGGCTGGGGAGGAATGAGGTAGGTGGAATAAAAGCGATGCTACCTTATATTTAAAGCAGGAGTAATGTGGGTCATCTTAATCTGCTCGCCTTCCTCCCCTTCCTGCAGGGTGGGAGAGAGTCCCAGCCACGTGTGCTGCAAGGCTGCAATGAGGTGGGACAACCTTCGCTTTGCTGCTGCCTTTGGAGCGTTCTGTGATCTTGCGGGCTTTTCTACAAGTTTATTATCTACCAAAAAAAAAAAAAAACCAAAATCAAATCTCTCCAACAGCAGACCAGAATAGTGGTGTTTCTGTGCATGAAATTAATGGTTTCTGGGTGTTCATAAATATTTTTCAGGGTGGAATTCCTGATTTGTGGGTGGAACTGGTTTTATTTAAAGGGCAGGTTAACAGCATCCTCCTGAGCTCTTGGGTATTGACTTTGTTTTTCTGCAGTGGAAATTAGGCAGCGGTGCAGTTACAGCACTGCTTCAGTTATTGTGTGAACACTGGGATAAGCACCTTTCTAATGCCAGTCCTTTCAGCCCTCTGGTGATTAGAGTTTAGTTTAGAACGGCTGCGTATGGATTTTCATTTCTCATTCAGGGCTGTACGAGCTCGGGTAATTAAGGCCACTTTGCACCGATTTAAGCAACTTGAGTGTTGGGAGCAATTTTGCTTGGCACATCGATACAGCTCACAAAGGATTTGGAGCACTTGAGAAATATTTTTATGTAATTGGCAAGTTTTGAGAGGGTTTTTTTGTGAAATCTTTCCAAAGCTCAAAGACGCATCTCCAAAGTACTGGAAGATGCTGCTGCACCTCAAAACGGCCGCTCTTCTCCACGCGCGCGTCGGCGATGGGAGCACCGATGGCAATATGTACTGCTCGCAGTGCTGTCAATAAGATTTTGGGGGTTACAACAGCCGAGATGAGACACAGCTGGTTTTCTGCACTCGGAGCCTCCTCGGTTTCGGTGCCGCTTTGTCCAAAGGGGGTCAGCTTCTGGCCACCCCGAAGCTGGCAGCACAGCTTTGGCGAAGCGTCATCTGTGACGCCCGTTGATTTTTACTTGAGGCCCTAAAGGTCTGAGGGGTTGAAGAAAAACCTTCAAGCTTGGCATAAGGTTTAGAAACGCAAGTTGCCATTTTACAAGGTAAAGCGAAGGCGATTAGCTGGAGTCTCCCATTGCTACCAGTTGGATGGGCTGGTTTCTTCCTGCCAGGATGTCCGGCTCCCTTCTAAGCGTAGAGCTGGGAACCGAAGTTCGCGCTGGCTTTGCAGCACTGGTGGCATTTGCTGCGCTGGTTAACGTGCGGGGAGGCACACGAGGCAGAAGGGACGGTGTTTTGCTGAGCGCTCTAAAAAGACGGGGGAAATTTGTCCTTGTCTTAGCGCACGCTTGTAGTGTTTGTGCTTTCCATGACCTGGGCAGCAGCGCAAACAAGATATTACCGAAGCCTTTGTATCTGCAGGATACAGCAGCCAATGACAGATGCTGCAGTAGTTTTCTTTCTGTAGTCTCTCTGCACATGTGACGGAGTAAATTTTGTGGATTTTTCGAGGCAAAACTGTCCGTTACTGCATTTTTCAAAGGGAGGCAGCTGGCTAAAATCATCATCTGGCTGAGTGCTCCTTCCCTGAATGTGTGCCTGATGGCACTTCATGCCGTCAGTCACTCCATTTAGATGCTGATGTGAAACTTGGTTTTCTCCCCCATGTCTTGGTTTCGCAGCGTCTGGCCGTGCAGCAGGCGCCGCAGCGTGCGCGTCCCCGCGCCAGGAGGAAGGGGTAATGCGATCAGAAGTCCTACGCGCTGCCGAGAGGGCAGATGTAATACCTGAAACCGCTTGTCTTCTCTTTAAATGTCACTTTTGAATGGGTGTTGTCTTTAAAATGACAGTTTTCCTTTCTGTGTGTGTTCGGTGTTGCTCTCGCCATCTGTCTGCCTGCGTGTTGATGGGGGCAGCTTACAAAACGGCATAGAACTTGCTGGCAGAAATGCAAACTATAGAGATGTAAAATAGTCCCTAACTTCAAAGCTGGAATGAAGACAGCAGGAAATTATACCGTCTTGAAGCTGTACTTGTCAATGTTAAATGACATTCTCTTCAGTTCCAGGGCGAACGCTTGCCTAGGTAAATCCAGAAATAGGGCAAAGTTTTTTGGTTTGGCTTAACAGGTGGTGATTATTTGTGGGCTTAAATAGCACATGTTAAGGGATAATTTTTGTGTTGGTAAGGACTGTTTGTTCAGTGATCAGAACTGAAATCTGGAAGGCTAACAATTGCCTTTGCTTAATTTACTACCTTTTTTTATTTCCTGTAGCTCTTAACTTATGTTACAAGATCATTAAGTTTGTTCTAGGGTGTGCATATTGTGCTGCATTTTGTAGCTTTTGGTATGCATAATATGCATACTGGTTTTGTTTGGGTTTTTTTAGTTCCAGGATACTTCCCCTAAAACCAGCATCTCTTGAGGCTTAAATTAATTTTGATGGAAGAGAAATGATGACATAGTCTTTTTCTACCTTAGTCTCAGAGGGTTGGATGTTTGTTTTCATTTTGCTATTAAGTAGGAGTCACTGGTGGATTAACTATCTGGGACGCTCTTTTGAGAAAGAGGCTTCTAGACTGGTAATGCCAGAAAATGCTTATTAAAGAAAATGAGAAACTGAAGGAGCGAACATCCTGAAACTGCTAAATGCTCCTGTGGCTTCTTCACAGACCGGCCCTGTGCATTTCCTGTGTATAATTGCAATCTTTGCTGCAGCTCCCTTGCAGAGAGCTTCCGAGTCCTGATAAACGTGGGTTTGTCCTGAAAATGAAGTGAAAAGGCTGTGTACTGTGTCAGATAACAGTTGTATTTCAGGCAGGGACAGCAATTGCCTTATCTGTTTTACTTTGGTATAAAAAACCAGATTACCCACCGTATGCCAGGCGCAGAGCTGGCAAGTATAGGCTGGTATTAAATTGAAGACCCTCTCGAGATGAAATACTGGTGGTGGACTGCTTGTCGGTACTCTGTCAGCTGCAAAGAACGTGATAATTTGGGAGGAACTTCATTTAATACACACGGGCTCTGGTTTTGTATTGGTAAGATGGTAATGTGCTTCCACAAGGTATTGAGATTTACGGTTTATAACTGATTTCAGAAAGATGCTGTGGCTTCCCCAACTGCCAGGTTTTGAAACGCAAGGATCAGTTTTATTTTGAATCTTTTTTTCTAAACTGGAAACTGGGAGCGCAAGAAGGCTGGAAGTGACCAGTGTGAAGAGCAAACTGTAACCTAGAGGAATGAGGTGGGTTTTTACGGTGTCCGGAGAAATGAAATTTAAATGCAACTTTTCGTTGGAGATGGGGTGAAAAACAACTTAATCTGTAAGGGTGAGGTGGGGTGAAAAATGATTTAATCCAAGACCCGTGGGAGGGAGGGATAAGATGTGCCTGAGTGGCAGCTGCTCATCGAAAGGAAAAAGGAATATATTGCAGGCAGAAGTGGCAAGTGCTGCCTTTTACTTTAATGTTTTCTATTAGAGTTCCTGCTTCTGGTTGCTTTGCCTTGCCAAGACAATGGTCTCCAAATATCCTTTGCCTTATGGCTGGCAGAACCAAACTTGGCACCCATTTTGGTGAAGAGGAAGCCAAGAAGTATTGCCCCATCCAAAACTTCAGAGCTTGGTCAGGTCCATCCTTAAATGGCGTTGCAGTATCTGCGGGCCAGTTTTGCTTCGTCAGACCTGCTTTTTTGTCTTCCCATGGAAAACCATCAGCACCTGACTGCTGTAAACCTTCTTAACTTCCATTTGGCTGTGCTTTGTAAAAATAACTTGCCGGTTAAAATCTGTCTGGCCTCAGCGGTGAGGCCGGAGGAGCACCACTGTATGGTGGGTACAGATCGATAGGCTTGAGCCATCTGGCCTGGGAGAAGATGACTGGGTTGGGAGCCAGGAGATGTAGAATTTAAGCAATGGGACTTCCCGTGTCAGCCCCGTGTATTTTATATTCCTCATCGAGAGCTGTTACGTAGCTGTTGGCCAGCATTAGCTCACACTTCTGTCTCTTCCTCCCACCCCATGACGCATGCCACCATCATAAAGTGGAAAGCTGGCAGCTACCAGCTGAGTTGGGAGGGGAAACCTGAGCGAGAGGCTGGGTTGTCCTCCTGGAGATGCTTTTCGGAGCGAGCGTGTGATGTTTGCGTGCCTGGCTGTGGTTTCTGTTTCTCTCCAAAACACAGGAGCAGCTTGTGCTGTCCCCTGCCCCTTTGCAAGCCAGTGGCAGTGTGTGCTTGACTGATCCAGTCTTGTAGTATTGTCATTCAGGGGAACTACTTAGTTTCTGCTTTTATTATAGTCTTAGCAAACAGCATTAAAGATCCCGTAAGATTCTTCTGTGTAGTTCAGAAATGCTGGACTGAAGTTCACTTGGTGCTGCTCTCTGAAATGACTTTATTCCATACCTGTTCTTCATAGGACATTCTCAGCTTTTCCTTGTATCTGGCAGATGTTGAATAGAGCCCTGAGACGGGCTCAGGAGTTGAGTTGTTCATGGTTCAGGACCCTGTTTTAGGACCTGCAAGACCAGAAGTTGTTCCCAGTTTCACCACAATGCACCTCTGTGAGCCGCACAGCCAGCCAGACCGGGCTCTTCCCGAAATGGTCACTTGTCTTTGCCGTCCGGTGGTCTTCAGTTGTAGCTCTCTGAGTTTAACGAATGCCTCTCGTTAAAGCAGGGCTGCTCTGAAACCCACAGCCCACGAGCCGGGGGGCTCTGGAAAGCTGGGAAAAGAGCTGACCCAGCTGGCTCTGGTTCAGCTCCACGATAACTTGTTTTCTTTCACCTTAATAACAGTCTGCTGTCAACCATGTCCTAGAAACCGCATCTTCAGAAAGACCTTGACCACTCCTATAGCCCCTGGAGGTGCAGGATACAGTGGGTAAGCGTGGCCCTTGCCCGGTGCACAACTCGGCAATGACCATGGTCTCCGTTCTTCCGAATCTCAAACAGCGCGGCTGCTTGCGGAGGGGCCCGTGGCTGAGCTGGGTGCCAACGTGTGCAGCAGCCTCTGGGAAAATAGTGCCGGAAATCTGAAGTGTCCTCAGCACCTGGGGTGCCCTCGGGGGTCTGGGGCTAACCAGCCCCTCACTTCCGCCTGCGCAGCGCTTTGGGAGCCCGAGTGCTCTTTTGGATTTTGCTCTTTGTTCTTTTGCATCTTTAGTTTGGACACGTACCTGTACAGAGTCTGGAGCAGAGCTTGTTCCCAAGTGAGTAAATAAATGAACATAGCTGCACTTGGGTGAATAGAAGTAATAAATGCCTGGCTCGACCTCCAAGTGAAAATCCTCCAGGCTGGGCTGGAGAAACTGCTTTACTGACCTAGCTTTTGAGCAAGCTGCAGATCGGTGCCAGAAAAAGCCTGTCCTTCAGCTTGTGGTTACCTGTGGTGGAGGGGGCTGTCCGTCATCGTCAGTGTAATGCAACTGAAACACCCTTGTAGCCCGGCACGGGCACAGGTTCTCTCTTCCTGCCATCTCTGCATTTCTTGCCAGTTTATATTTTCTACTAAGGGCTCTAGAATTGGTTTTTAAAATTTTTTTATTTTTTAGATAACTTATTTTCAGCTGATAGCTGAGTCATTAGCTGCCGTGCTTCAGCCAGGATCCCAGGGAGAGAAGAGGCTACTTGCTGAAACTTTGAGTTACAATTTTTGGCAGCACGCTTCCTCTGTTGAGTTTGTTCTATTGTGGCTTGTTTTGTTCCATCTGTTCAGGTGCCTTTGGTAGAGCAGAGCAGGAGCACCCGACCGAAACGTTCTAGTCACAGGGAACAGAAGTGGCTTTAACAAGGCTGGTGGGGAAAGAATGTGGTGGTGAGAAATAGTTTAAATTTATTCTTAACTCACAGCCCCCCACACCTTGTGGCAGTAGCTCTTGCCCTAGAGGTCCTTTCTCTCACGGGATGGGTACGTGGTCCGTCTAGAGCTGCCGCTGCTGCTGCAGGGGATGTTTGCTCACGCAGCCCCGATGGAGGAGAGGACTGGAGGCTCGGTACCGCTCCCGGGTACTGGTCCCCTCAGTCTGGGGTAGAGAGGGGCTGTTGGCACATCCAGGGAGGGATAGGATCCATGTGGAGGAAAGGATTTGCAGTAGCTGCGATGAATTAGGACCGGGGCTGTTCAGCATCTTTGTCGGTGACAAGGACAGTGGGACCGAGGGCACCCTCAGCCAGTTTGCCAAAAACACCAGGCTGTGTGGGGCGGTGACGTGCTGGAGAGAAGGGATGGCATCCAGAGGGACCTGAACAGGCTGGACTGTGCCAGCCTCATGGAGTTCAACAAGGCCAAGTGCAGGGTCCTGCA
>VZTS01006520.1:0-12687 GCA_013400795.1 Pluvianellus socialis | reverse complement strand
TACTGTGTCCAGTTCTGGAGTCCTCAACATAGAAAGGACATGGAACTGTTGGAACAGGTCCAGCGAAGGGCCACTAAGATGCTCAGAGGGACGGAGCACCTCTCCTATGGGGACAGGCTGAGAGAGCTGGGGCTGTTCAGCCTGGAGAAGAGAAGGCTCCGGGGAGACCTGATAGCAGCCTTGCAGTATCTGAAGGGAGCCTACAGGAGAGCTGGAGAGGGACTCTTTGTCAGGAAGTCTAGTGATAGGACAAGGGGTAATGGTTTTAAATTGGAAGAGGGGAGATTTAGATTAGATATTAGGAAGAAGTTCTTTACTGTGAGGGTGGTGAGGCACTGGAACAGGTTGCCCAGAGAAGTTGTGGAGGCCCCGTCCCTGGAAGTGTTTAAGGCCAGGCTGGATGGGGCTTTGAGCAACCTGCTCTAGGGAGAGGTGTCCCTGCCCAGGGCAGGGGGGTTGGAACTTGATGATCTTTAAGGTCCCTTCCAACTCTAACCATTCCATGATTCTATGATTCTATGATCTTGGGATATTTCATTTCAGAAATTCACATTCCTCACCATTTCTGTTTGCTGGGGGGTCAGTGACGAAAGCAAGGGGTTCTCCGCAGCGGTACTCTCTGGCAGCAGGAATGAAAACACTTGCTACTCTTCGCTTCCAGCGCGACAACCAGCTGAAGTTGGAGCTGGGCAGGCAGGGCAGCCAAATTCACATCACTACTAACAGGGCACTTTATTAACTTTTTGTAACTCTGCTCCTACTCTGTAATCCAAAATTGCATCTTTCCCTCGGACAGTGTAAAAATTATACTTACTGCCTCAAAACAGGACACATTGAAAAGGTGGATCCAGGTAGAATGCTGGCAGCGGAGAAATTATGTGGCATCTTCTCAGCCCTCTGACATGGAGTATAAATACTCCGTTCTGTGTATCTGACACAGAAATCTGCCTTGTGTGTGCCATTGTCACAGTATTGCCTGATCCCCAATTGCAACAGAGGCTGTTTAAATTCAGACAGTAGGGACAAACGTAACATGACAAAGCAGGCACTGAAATAAACCATCATAGGAAACCACGGACTAACCCCAAACCTATGTGGTACTGGCGTGGTTAGAATTGAGCACGCCTTAAATCAGGCTAGGCCAGGTTATGGACAAAGCTCTTTCCAGCTCCACTTCCTGCAAGGAGGAAATGTCAGGAGCCAAATGTGTGCTAGAGAATATGACGTGTTGGAGGTTAGGGATATGACAGAGAATTACAATAGTTAGGTGGTGCATTCTTATACCACTTCCATGTTTTCACAGCTCATAGAATAAAAAGAATCTCTGTAAGTCACCTAATTGAATTATCTCAATAACGTGGAAAACAGATGCCAGATCCTCTTCACTCATGCCATGTGCTGACACACTTGGCAATGTGACGTCTGGCAAGTTTCTCCAACTAACCCTTTGTTCAATTCAGTTACTGTGACGTCTAAATTGATTTCCTGGATTCCACAAATTAGGAGCATGAGAAGACATGTGACATATGCTACAAGTGTGTTTTGCTAAAAGCTTTGCAAAGGTACTGCAGGCACCGTTGAGAAGTCACATCATCTAAAAATCATGGCTTGTTGCTGTGCTGGTACCACCAGCCACATGTAACACTAGAATGCCCGTGCGTTCAGACCGGCTTTCAAGGGCTGCCCCAGAATCGGAAGCAATGGGAGCAGCAGATACTTGCATGGAATTCTTCCCAAGCTAATAAACCATGCAAACAATCAGAAAGTTAAATATGTTAAGCTACTCTGTCATCTGCACGTTTTAGATGGATTGTGGTTCTGTTTTATTCAGGTTATCTCCTTTGATATCTTGACTAATTACAAATTTTTCACTTTATTTTTGCAATCCTGTTTAAGTTGTAAAGAGGACGAGCAATAAAGCTGCTATATACAGTACATGTTCAAAAACAACAAACACATTTTGTTAAAGGTAGGCCAGATTTCTGTGGTTTTCTTGCCCATTATTGATCCCACGGGAGTACTTGGCATTAGATGGGGCAGATTTTTCCGTCATCTGAAGCATTTAAGATAAATAATAAATCCTTTGCTAAAAAAATATACTGTCATCCAACAGCTTCATGGAATGATTGAGCAGATTTCCTTAGCCTGTGTGACGCAGTGGGGCAGACCAGATAATCAGAAGATCCTCTCAGACTTCAAACACAATGAACTTACATTCTGGTCCCAGAGACTGAGCCAGAGATAAGGTTATTGCAGTAAGCTTCAGCCTCATAATACCTCTACAAATTCTTCCTAAAATAATTGATTGTTCTTTCTTTAGGACTGTTTACAACTCTGATGTGCTGCCTAGAATTCCAGTAGCTATCGCTATCAGTCCAGTTCCTATCTGAAGTCACAAAATAATGGTTTGAAACATATTTGGGCCTGTTTCTTCAAGGAAAAAAAATCAGGAAGGAAGCTGTCTTGACAACTAAAATTCAATTATAATTCAGAGGATGGGACATTTACAATTACTTTGCTTTGTGTAACATTATCGCTAATGTAAACAGTGATTAAAACACAAAAATTTCAATTGAGTATCTGTATTTGAAAAGACAGAAAAATATGAGTCAAAAACAATCTCAGAAATAGTCATGTAGAAAGGACGCGTTAAAGGTGACTGGCAGACACGCCTACTCATAAAATAGTAATTCAGGTCGCCTCTGAGGGCTCCCATGTTTTAAATGTTCAGTTAGTTCCATACAGAGAAATCAGGTGCTTCTCCAACAAGAAGATGACCGAATACAGCTCCAAAATGCTTGGATTGAACTTTGCACCCCTCTCCGTACTCCTTGGTTTGGAAAGCACTCTTGGTTTCTGGGAACACAGAATATTCATTTTAACGTCCTCCTCGTTCCTCATTAATGCGACGTCTCTTGATCCCTCCGTCTCACAAGTGTTTCTCTGCAGTGACATTCGCAGATGGTGCATACGGAGAATAGGGGCATTAGAGGACACAGGACAGAAGCTAGTCACGTGGCTTAATCCAAGAACAAAAGGCACATAGATATCACAGGCACAGTATGAGAACCTGAGGAGAAAAGTCTATGATCTGGATCATATTCTGAATGTTTCAATTCACTTACTGATCTTTAAGTACAGGCCCCATCAATATGACTTTTCAAGAGCAGAGAATACTGCACATTATCAGAATCAAGAAAAAACAGACAGCCAGGTCACCTCTGTAACTTCTTTCCAAATTCAGTGCCACCTTGAATGGGAAAAAGATGTCAAATGGGAGTTTCCAGTGTACTTGAGGCTGGCCTCGTGGAGGTTCTAGCCATTCTGTCATGTCAGTGAAGGTAACGAAAGTTGTCAAAGGTACCGTGCTTGTGCTTAGGAACTGTAACAAGAAGGAAGGCAAAAAGAGTTTGGCAAGCTTCATACAAAAGATACATCTCTCCTTGATTTGCTAATGGAGACCTGCTGTAGATGACTGGCAAGCAAGAAGTCGTCTTTGGGAGAGAAGGAGTTAAATGTTCCAGACATATTTTTTTAGTGGAGTAACTCCTCTTCCCCAAAATTGATACCTAGCAGGTAAATCAAGGGCACAGGTCTCAGGAAAGATCAGCAGCCACTGTGCGTTATGTTACAGATCTCCAGAATGGAAGCAGTCACTCAAGCTCTCAGCTAGTTGGTAATAAAAACAGAAGCAAAGCTAGCTTTATTTTTTAAAAATTATGTATTTTACATAAGATAAGATTACCTGTCGCGTTGAACAGGTGATTGATGTCAGAAACAGACAGGGCTGCCAGAAGATTTGATCCTTTCAATAAAATATCAATAAAATAAAGCAGGGACCCAATACAACAATGAATTTATTTCTCACGTTTTAGGATATTGCTTCAGAAAGGAGACAGATTGGTAGGTCAGTTGGTAAAGATGGAAGAGGGGACTGAGCTTCTAAGGCCTCGGTTCCTTTCTGTTTCAACAGAATGCCGTCAGACAACTACTTCACTTGCTCCTTGAACTACGTGGAGTTTTGTGGCTACCTTGGGCTGATTTAAGACCGTGCTGCTGCCAAAAGAACAACCTCACTCCCTGCCCTGGCTTCCCAGCTCCACGTGCTAACCTCAAGAGAGGGAATCTACTGGCAGCATAGCTTCTGTGCTTGCACTGGTTGAAGCCAATCTGTGAAATCACCAACTCTTTCACTTCCCTGGAAACAATTTGGAAGATTGCCTTTAGAGCAAAGTTGTGCAGGAAGCATTCGAAAAAGCTCCAAGACAGAATTCATGACTCTTAAGAGAAAAATACTGACACTCCTGTTGGGGAATTTTTGTGGTACCTCTAGAGGCAAATTAAAAATACTTTTGTGCTTAAATATAAAAGAAAATTGTAACAAACAATGCATCAGGCAGAGTCCTACCACCAGACGTGTTTCTACATGGACTCTGCAAAGATGCATCACGAGCAGATTCCTTATACAGACCCGCACCAGCACCAATCCCCGACAGCCTCTGCATGGGGCACCTCAGCCCAGCTGTGGGTCCCCCCCCAGCCCAGCTCTGCTGCCTGAAGGTGGCCCCTGAGCGCTCATTCCAGGATGGCTACAAGAATGCTGAGGCTGTTCCTCATCGCTCCCTTGCAAGGAGACTGTCTCTAGCACTCCTGCTTCCAGCCAGTTTAACACCTTCTTGCAGTTGTGCCTTCTTGCCCTCCATGCCAGATCATTCCTCGGTCACTAATTACCGCTGCTGATCAGTTACAAGTAGAATTTCCCTTCATTCCTGATGGATATAAGTTCTCCTATCAATGAGTAAAAACACACAGTAGGCACAACCACCTTAGTCAATCAGAAGCCTCAAAATGATTCTGGCTTTGTGTCTGGACCTCCAAAATCTGCCTTAAAATCAGAGAGATTAGTGAGGGAAAAAGCCCCATGCACAACCCCTGCTCAACAGCTGGCAACCGCAGCTCTACATCATTTTCAGCAAGTCAAAATACAACTATGACCAGATATTGTGGACGGGTGTAGAAAATGGGATGTCTTTGCCGGTCAGTCACTAAGGCAACTCTCTGGTGACACTGTGTGGTCTAAAGGAAAAGGTTTTCTCTAAAGAATGGATAGTTCTCAGATAGAGAATCTGTAGGCTAAAACTAGGAAATGACATCACTTAAAAATAAAGCAATATACAGGAGGCATTGGACATCGCACTGGTATGCTTAAAAATGGCTGCAATTCTTAACTGCTGGGTACGGTACCAACTGGTACCTTTGCCAAAATGTCTTTACTAACAATGCTAATTTGTGGATTGCCATTGATGAAGTTGGTACTGTTTTAATGATGTGTTTTTTTCTTGCTGCCAGAAACTTGCTTTCTTATCATTTGCTTTGCAATATATCTACAGCTCTAAAGTAATTAGCATCAGTTGCTCAAGCAGATGATATCTGAATCTCACAGTTCTTGATTGGCTAATCCTTACGGGTTACGCACCCTGTGCTTTTTCTAGGAATGCAAGTCTCCCTCCTCAGACAGAAGTTTTGTTAATGGAGCCACGTAGCAGCTCAGATTGAGAAAATATCTTCATGGGGCAGGGGTGTCCATTTGCCTCAGGGCAACATGTGTTTTACAAGGTGAACATTTTCCTATCATGTTCTTTTCACGTATGTTGCAAGAAGGGAGGACGAAGAAGTACCATGGGACACATCCAAACAAGTGATGTAAAATCTCATTTAGAGTCTGAAGTTCAAAGAGTAATAACAGATTAGACAGACACTTGCCATGTCCTGCCTCACTCCTATGAGAACACCATGGGCACCTGTCAGCTGCTCCCCCTAAAGCCCTTGTAGAGAAATATAAGCCTTGAAATACAAGTGCTGCCCAAAAGACTTTGTGACGTCAGGAATCCAGCCTTGCACCAAAATGGGATCCACTGACACACGCTTGAAAAACACTATTCTCCTTTGCAGTCCTGTTAGCTCCACCTTCCTGCTGACACCACAGAATAGTTTGGGTTGGAAGGGACCTTTAAAGGCCATCTAGTCCAAGCTCCTTGCAATAAGGACATCTTCAACCAGACCAGGTTGCTCAGAGCCCCGTCCAGCCTGACCTTGAATGCTTCCATCATATAATTTTCTCTTAGAAACCTGCTCTCTGGCTTAGAACCTTTCCCCCTAATGCTTCAAATCTGCTGCCATCAGCATTAGCCTCTTCCTCAGCTTTCTGTTGGTAATTTCAGAACCCCTAGAGAAACAGAAATATCTTCTTGCAAAGATTATCAGCATGCTGTGGAGGCTGTGAAATATAAAACCAACTCAAATTCCGTATCAAGGCTCTAAGAGACAACTAGATAAACATGTAGTTATTGAATGTTTGTAGCTACAACTTTATACCGAGCACAATTAAAAGTTTAAACTTTGAGTCCTTAAGTGGCAGAAGGTGGTTTGAGGTTGAGAAAAGGTACCTTTTCCAGTTGTACAACTGATGGAGGACAGGACTGATAAGACCATAAAACCATCTTCCTCTATGGAGCTGTTAAATACAAACTCTTGCCATTGCAGTCAGACCACTGCTAGAGTTCAGTAAACCTCAACTCAGTAATATCAAGACCATTTGATTCCTTGGTTCTTAAATAACCTGTGAATACCTTTTAATTACCTCTGTGTATGAGAGAGGGGTTTTAAATTCCATACCTTCAGGGGGTGACAACGATAAAAGTACCGTGCACCCAGTATTTGAACTTGTGGGTTGGACAGGAGTCCCACATTAGTCCACAGTATCTGTATCTCCAGGGTCACAGGAACCATGCAACAGGAAGTGCAATTCACAGCCTGAAAATAAAATATACACCAAATATCTTAATATAGTATTTTAAAGGTGAAAAAGGGCCATTGTGGTCAAAGTCTAAGGGTTTGGATAGCATAGGTCACAGAATCTGAATCAGTCACTTCAGCACTAACCCCATAACTTCTGGTCAGGTCAACCACCCACTTTAGAGCTATATTCATCTCATTGCCATCTCCTTTCCAAACAGAATTTGTCTCAGCTCTACGACTTGGATTTCACATTCTACTAGGTCATCTCCTGACAGAGTAATAATTATTAAAATAGAATTTCCCTCCTCCATAACTACTTGGATTGCAAACATTTACCCTTTTTAGGTGATGTATAAATATCCCTAGAAACTGGATCAGAAAGGGTTAGAATAATAAAAGCATCAAATTAATAGGAAGTAACCAGGTAACATTAGATCTAGAAGACTGTCAGAACCCTGTGTAACACAACACTGGATTCAGTATTAAACTCTTTTTGCTCATTTAAATAGCAGAAACAAGATTCAAGAGATATTAAAAATATCCAGTTTTTTTATATTAGATATTTTTTATATATGTAACATATATAATATATATATTTTATATTTGTCCTGTTTTGAGCGACACAGGACTAATTTATCTTCAAATGCTTGGGAAAACTCCACTTTCAGAAGACTAATGTCTGAATTTGTGAAAATATTTACTTTATAGCCAGCTACAGTGGGTTTCAAGGTCTCGGTGTTTTTGAGCTGGCCAAGTGCAGGGATGAGGAGAAGAGACCTGGACACTTGACCCAAGTTGGCCAACAGGATTATTTCATACCATGAACGTCACGTTCAATATAAATTAGGAAGTTTGCTGAGCAGTTCTCTCACTCCCTTGATGGCTGCGATCCTGAGAACTTCTTGCCCTGGTGCTGTATCTCTGAGCCGTTCCCTTCCTCCCGAGCCGTAGTGCTCACAGTGTCAATGTTTACTGCCCACTGCTGGGAGTGCACGGCTTCCTACTGATAGAATGGGCTGAGTATAATCCCTGTATGTTTTATATTGGGATTGGGATCAATACTGGTTCTTTAGTATTATTAATGTTAATTATTTAGTCTTACTCTATTAAATCTATTTATATTTCAACCCTTGTGTTTCCTTGTTTTTCCCCCAATTACCCTTCCTGGGTGAGATGGGGTCACTGGGTGATAGAATAATTGTCTAAACAACAATAAATTGTTGTGGGTTTCTCAAACCATAACAATATTATATACACACACATATATATTGTATCCCAATAATATGAACCATAATAAAAATGACTGCTTTCAGGTGTTAAGACTCCTGAGTGTCAGTGGACCATCACACAAAGTAAGCCCAGACGAACAAGCTGGTTCTTTTTTTTCCCCAAGCCCACACTTCCCCAAGGCAATACAAAGACATGAAAAGAAAAATATTCACAGCTGGTCTTTTTGCATTCGTATTACCTGCACACTGCAGTTCTGAATCTGAATGCCCGTCCACTCTTCTGCCTGGGCTGAATGAGCACCGCCAGTTATAGCAACATCCTCTGTCCTGTTCATCCCCTGAAGAAACTTGTATAACTTCTGCTGGATGTAACTGCAGCTGTTTTCTTCCAGTATTGGGGATAGGCTGGAAATGAGAAAATAACAGCTTTAACAAAGTGATTTCCAAGACAGAAAAAACCCACTATCAACATCCTTCCTTCCTAATGAGTATTTCTTCCACTCTTGCAATAAGTCAACAAAATCACTAGGAAGTATTTGTATTAAATGGATGCAGTTTCAATCCTCTCTGCAATGAGAAGGGAGAAGAACATGGCAGGGTAACATGTGATAAGGAAAACTGACAGCTCTTCAGCTGTCTTTCACATCAGTGGTCATATAACTGTCCTGCCACCAACAAAAGAACAACCCACATCATCAAAACAATCACTTTTTAAGGTTCCATTATAATTCACTCCTCAAATATAAACTTTACTCTTGCCCAAGGCATGTTGCCAGACTACAGCCTCAAAATGTCCCTGAAGAGCTTCACAGTGTTCAGTTTGTTCTAAAGGTCCATCATCTCTGACATTTAAGTCCTCCTAGGAAGATATGAAAGATACGGATCTCTGTAGAGATCCATTGGTGACCTCGGGGAAAGACCTAGGCTCCACAGCAGCGCGTAAGGGACTATGAAAGAATGTGCTAAGTGAGTCCACAACTTCCAAATGCATCAGGAAGTGTGACTGCAGAGTGTGTTGTTACCTGAGCCTGCAGCCTGTCCTGGTATTTCTTCCAAATTGTACTGTGTGTCTGAGGAACTGTGAGCAACTTCCATCAGCTTCGCTCCGTAAAATGCTCATCTGAGAGACTGCATGTCAAGAAGCCAAACAAAAGCATAAACAGACAATACAGGACACCCGACTTGTATTTAACAATCCTCTCACCCCACATTCTTCCTTATCCCTATCACAGGGCTACAACCCAGTTGTGACCAAAAGGCCTGCTGATGGCTGCAGAGTACCAGAAGCCAATAAACACAGTCATGAATAAAACTCAATAGCAGAAAAAGGATACGTGCTGCATGGCACCACTGTTTGCAATCAACACTGGTGCTCCAGTGATATACCCAGGGTTTCCACTTCTAGGCAACATACGAGAAAGAGTTCTGGTCTACAAAGAGGCAAAGGGAAGACAGAAAGGAAGAGGAAACCATCAGCACCAATAAGATCGATTCATCTCAGAAGATCAAATTCACATTCTCAAAAACATAAATGTAACCCATTTTTTGAATGACTGAATATTATGCACTACTAAAACCTCCATTATTTGTTTCCAAATCCTCTTTCTTACCCAGCAAGTTCATCTGCAGGCCAGGAGGTAAAAACTAAATGTCAGTACCCTGAAACGTGGATACTACCAGGATAGTTCTTGAGACAACACGTCCCTATTGCTCAGCTCTAAGGAAATGAACATATCAGTCTGGCCAGTTCTACAGATGACCTGCAGAACAAACCCTGCCTTGACCCCGATTCCAAGAGGCAGATTCCACTTCTAAATTGTTTTATGGGGAGAGCCTCTGGGGATAAATTCAGCAAGGTTGCACTGCACACTTATCAACCCCTAAGGTCACCACTTACCCCATTTTACATTGCTTCTATGGGACAAGGTTTTGAACTTCAACACACGTTAGTACTTCCCAGATTTCCACCCCCTCCATAGTAACTTTTTCCTGCTGCATGGGCAAAGTTAAATAAGCACCTGGAATAAATTTAGCAACTTCACAAATACTGAACACCTCAGATTCAGCACCAGCTCCAACCCTTTCCTTCACAAGACCTTGCTGGTGACCCTGATCTCATCCTCTCCCCTTCTCTCCCCACCAAAAAAAAACCCCAAACCGAATCAAAACAACAGTAAAAAATAGACAGATAAAAATAATTAGCCCCTTCAAACTTGTGCAGTGCAAGACTACATGCTCGCACTAGGGCTGAATTTTTCAATTAACATGGTCTACTTGAGCCCAGAGTAGTGTCCCCTCCTTCCTTTGACCTTCAGCTATGTCCTGGGGTTCTGATACCACCATACCCCAGCGACACCGCTCTAATCTTTTCACATCTCCTCTGTGCAAAGCTGGGTCACAGACTGCGACCTTGGTAAGAGCCCAGGGAGGACGGGGGCACTGACCCAGAAGCGCAAAGTGAAGTGCTGCTGCAGAGAGGATCCTGGGTTCCCAGAGATGTTGCTCACTTTGAACCGTACCGAAACACTCTGAATCCCACGTGTGCCACTGAACTCTATCTCATATAGCACCTGAAAGTCCAATTCAGAGAAGAATCAGAGGCAGAGTCGGGTAATGTGGCAATGACTTTAAGCTAGTGCTGAGCTGCCCAAAGGAAAGAAGGTTCAGATACCTCGGAAACAACATTGGTACATGTGTTGTCTTCCATGCGGGGAGCTCCAGGTGGTGCGACTGCCATGACTTTTACCTGGAGACAGTAAGCATATTAACAACTAGCAACTGTTTAAAAGGAGCGTGCCCTTCTTACTCTTGTCCACCGCTTTTCCAACCAAGTCAGATTTACCCTTCTGCTGTAGCTGTGATCTGTGGACACATCACCCTGCTCCAGATGCCCAATTTTTTCTAAGAAAACAAGCTACCTCCCTGAGTCCAGCCCTGTCTATGCCCATTTATTTAAAAGTACATCTTTGCTTAAATCCCCCCTCCTTTTTTTTCCTATAATGTCACACTTTTGTCAAAAAAAATCTCATCTCGGACACAAAACATTACCGTTCCCTCATGGTCCTAAATCATAGGTATTGCTATGAATGTCTACGATTCCAGATATTTTATTTCAGAAGCAGGTATTATTTCATTGGAAATAGAGACTAACCTTCATGGACTGCACAATGGTGTCATTGATTGGGACCTGGGGAAAAAAAAAAAAAAGAAACCAACATACAGCACCAAAAAACCAACCAATTTTCTGGGATTGCAAGCGCCTAAAGCCATGAAACCAATCAGTAAATACAGCCTACATATTATATTGACAAAAATTACTTTTTTTATTCCAGATGCGTAAAACTTGTCATCAATTTGTGATCTAGAAATCACAGACATAATCCACAGAAAGCACTTTTAGAATATCGGATGATAAATTTTATTCTTGGCCCTGCTAACGGCCTGCAGAATGCAGATACTTTGAAATACCAGCATCTTTGATCCATTCCTGGAGCTCCCCCTTCTGGAATCAAGTAATTACTTCAGCTTCCACTTAAATTTTGGCCACAATAACAAAGAAAGCCCTGAAAACATGGCTTAAATTTGATCAACAGAAGACTCCCTACTACAGTTATGTAGATTTAGTTTTCCCGTGTAAGGGTAACCTGAGTCATTAGCCTTAATAACGTGTTAACATTTACATTGCTGTTTTATCGTGGAACACCGGAGAAACTCTAGAAGGTGAGAGGAGATTATTTCCATGTTCACATTCAGTAAGACCAGCATGATGAACCCAGAACAGTAAATTGGTTATTTTGAAATTATTGGCAGGATAAATAACGGAGAAATTGATACAGAATTCAATCTATGAATGTAAATAAAGCCAATATTGATAACTGGCCATCAGTATGATCTTAGAGATAACACATTATGTGAAACAAATCCTCATTCTTTACTAAGTTGCTTGGTTGATCAAGTTGATGGAACAGATATAAATACTTTGGTAAACAGTTTGTTTAAAATGGGAGAGACTTCTAGTTAAACCATTAAAACTATGAAGTATCAATGACCTGTTAAATGCATTAAGAATTTGCTAACAACTGAAATTTATTGGAAAGTAGTTTCAATTGAGGGATTGTGACCAACCATAACACTTTTAACAGGATTTCCAGCAAGAAGGCCTTAACAATTGGGAAATCAGGGATGACAGACCAGATAACTTTTAGTTTTCCAGTTAGCTGAAGCTGCAATGGAAAGTCAGGTAAATAAGATGTTGAGCAAAAGGAAGAAATATGACACGCACCTTTAGCACAGTGAAGTCTCGGTAGTAAGAGGCAGCATCTAGGGCAGGGTCAGTAATGCAGCTCTTGCTCAAGTTGGCAAAAATCCGAGTACAGCTTGTGCTTTTACTGTCCAGGAAGCCTGAGTTAAGACAGGACAACAGATAAAAAAGAAGCAAACCACCCTAAGAAATTCTTCCCCCTTTACTAACCAGCAGGATTGCCGTCAACACAAAGTCCACTGGCTCCCATTTTTACTGGCTGTCTAAGCATGCTCAGTACAGATGACGAATCAAAGTAGATTAGGATTGGATCACCAGCCTGAAAAGACAATTTGGAGAAATCAAAAAGTGACTGTGGAATACTGTTATGGTTTGAGAAAAGCCATAACAATTTATTGT
>VZTS01006518.1:46637-116004 GCA_013400795.1 Pluvianellus socialis | reverse complement strand
CTATGGAAAGAAGAGTTATTTAGAAACCTGGTCTTTGGACTCCTAAAGGTCCTTGCATTCCTTCAGGTCCAAGTGCCCCCACTTCATCCAAACCAACTATCACAGTGCCAGAAAACACTAACAGAAAAAACAGTGCCACAGATAAGGGAAAACAGTCATTAATGAATGCTGAAAATGGAAAGCACGATGAAACAAAAATACCAGCCCAACTATTTCACCACTCGCAGCTCAAACCTATTAGGATTACTTCCTGAAAAAATGGTAATCTAATACTTAAGTTACACAGTCCTGTGTGTACTTAAACCTACAGGTCTAGGTAACACCTATATTCTTTCATTTGTAAGTCTATGCAGTAGGCTCAAATCAAAGCAGCTTTTCACATGAAGAGCTCTGTATTTTCCACATCCATACAACTAACTTTCTATGCACATTATCAAATACCAGGAGTTATGAAAGATTCTATTTGTTCCTCAAAAACAAACAAGAAACAACACTAAATCTCCTCTACCCAATATTTTTGAAGATTTATCTGATTAGCAGACACTGTTTCTTGTGTAACTACTTATTTGCTTGATGTTTGTTTCTAGATTAAGAAAAACAGAAATTTAAAAGCAAGAAAAATAATTTAGTACAACAGAGAAATGTATTCTTTCCCTAGTTTTCCTAATTATCTTCCTTTGCAAATTCCCAGTACTACACAGAAGAGCTGATTACGATTCCAGGCTGACTGGTAACTGAAGTAATTTATTAGCCACAAGACACCAGAAGAACATCCCGGATGCCTTTCTGAAGGAGAGCCAACAGTTGGCTAAAACTGAACTTGTTCACATTTATCAGTTTTCCAGAATACTAACTTTGTCTGAAAGTATTTGGGCAGATGATAGCAGGGGAGAAAAAACCCAACAGTTTTCTCTCTTGCGCAACACGTAAGATGGAATCTTCAAACCATCTACAAGGCATTAGCAAATACAGGACTTGCTTTTGTGTTCCCAGCAGTTATCTGTACACTTTACTACCTTTTAGTAGGACTGAAGTACACATGAAACAAATGCTTTAGAGCTCACAATAGTAGATAACTTTGGTTTTAGTCTGAAATGACTGTACACCCATTCCTTGGGGGTAATCGGCATGACATCGCTAACAAGACACAGACATCCTTTCTTCCAACAGCATCAAGGTCCAAAAAGCAACGCCTTCAGAGTTTTAGAGCTTTAGAGGTACCGTCTCCCGTAGTTGTGCTCAAGAATTTCAAATACAGATTTACATAAAACAATTCACATCATATATGCTAAAGAAATTCCTATAGTGAAGCTAGTATCTTTCTTATGGAAGCCATAATGCTACACAAATCCTCAGGTTTTCTTCCTTTCCACAGACAGTCTGAGTTTTCCCCCCAAGGGCTATTAGAAAAAGTTTTAGGAAGCAACCCAACAAGACCTGCTTATTTCTAGTACACGGATAAATCCAGTGACAAGACCAGAGCTCTACTAAAGAGATCCAGAGCAGCCTCAACGCATGATTCTCAGATAATCCCAGATCTATAGATCTATCAGTATTTAAACACAATGGATAATGGTGTCTGTTAAGGATCTCCTTAATAGATTTTTTAAAAAAAACTCCTGTTCAGAAGTGTGGAAAAGAAATGTGCTCATAAGAATGAAGGTCATGAAAGTTATTGAATAAATCCAATAATATTCTCATGCTTAAGAGATTTTTCCTTAAAGGTTATAGAACCTTCATAGTAATGCTACCTTATAGAATAGCAAAAACAAGATCACAAAATAACCAAGTTTTCCAGGTCCTCACTCTCCACTGCTAGAATACAAAGCATAACTGCACGTAAAGCTTTCCCGCAGATACTAAGACCCAGTTTGGGAAGTCAAGACACCGACTGCAGAAAAATTACACTGTGAAGTTCTGTTTGGTTTTTTAAGAATTCTACTCAATACCATGGTAGCAGAAACAGGTTTATCCATGCTGATGTTCAATAGCTCATACAAACAGTGAACCAAGCCAAAGATACAGCTGAGCAAGCAGAGGAGTGAGGGAGGCCAGCTTCTGCTTCTACACTGATACTTTTGGACATATCATCAATGGACTGTGGTGTTGAGGGTTCTTATAGCGGAGTATCAGTTTGTTGTTACTGACACATCTATGTGTAACACAGGATGATGACTATCAGTCCAAGCACATGAGTTCTGCAGGGCATATTCACTGCGTAGCTCCATTTCTATCAACAGAATTACTTTACAGCAAAATACTATCCACAGGTTCAGAATTGGGTCTCTCCAATTTTACCCTTCCACTGCTGTGAAATACAGCCCAATGTGACCAATTGATAGAGCTCCCAGCTCTCCTTTCTGCAGGACTGAAAAGGGAGCAAAAACACACCCAAGATTACTCAGCTGTAATATCCACTACTGTCATCTCAGACTCTTCCAGGGCCTCTCTGGGTCACCCAGGTTCCCTTTTTCAAGTTTTGCTCTCACAACTCAACTTCTACGAGAAACCAATGAAAGAAAGGTGTCCAGGTTAAGAGCTGCACAATAAGTCTTCACAATGTTTCTGATTTAAACAGAAACTGAATCCAAGAATTACTCTCAAAGTGAATCTTGTGCTCAGAATATTTTTCACTTGAAAAAGCTTTATTAGGAAACAGGAAGAAAAACTAAGTGAGCATATATATGCATGTAGTTAAGTCTCTAAGGGATAAACATTTGCAGATTATTATGCTAAGTTTCTAGAATTCAGCTGAATCAAGCTAGGGATTAGTCTCTTCTATTCTCAGTAGTCCTCCACAGAGAACAGAAATGATTGATTTTTCCCTCAAGTGTATGATTTAGAAAAAATTTATCTCTCAAGAACAAGCCAAGACAGTTGTTCGATCACATCTTACCTGCTGCTGCATGCCAAGGAGCAGGAGTGGGGGAAAAAAGTCACACAGGGACTGCACAGAGGGGAAGTATATCAATATTTAAAGGCTCTAAGCTCAACTTGGATCTTGTAAAAATTCATTTTTAGCATTAATGGATTTCAGAGGTGGAATATATTAAATATAATGCTACAGAATTTCCATGTGAGAATCTTCTATTGATAGATTTCAAGGCTAAGTTGAACAGAAGTCATAATTTCTGCTACAGGTACAACATACAAAATAAGTATTACTATGGAGATCCAACACTGAAAAATTGGCTAAAGACACCTACCTTAGAATTAGAAAGAACTGGTGGCAACTGTTAACAAAACACAAGTCTTATACAGAGACTTATGCAAAATTCAGTTCTGCATTAAAAATGGTGGTAAGAGTACTTAAACCCCAGTATTACTTTGATTTGAAAACAAGAGTGATGTAATACAAAGCATTTGAGCTAAAGCATCACAGTCACCTTCAATATTAGATATGTCTTCATGATTTGTCATGTAATCACCCATTTTCTTCACTTAGAAGACCAGCAACAATATATCAATGAGGGTTTTTGCTTATCTGACATGCCAGGGTTCTCCATTTCTCTGGGGTTTTTTTCTGTGTTTGGTTTTGTTTGGGTTTTTTTTCCTTTTTTTATGTTCCAAAAGCTCATATTAGTTTATATTTACTGAAACACTTGTAATACTGTTGTCTTTATGGCTAGATTTTAACACTAGAATCTTCCACATATGAAATTATTGGAGCATCTACTAGATGAGAGGGCAGGAGAGAAAAATTAGAACATGTAACACTCATTTTCCACAAAGGTGGTTTGTTTGGGTTTTTTTTAAGTGTCTAACTAGACCCTGAATAAACTAAGAGTAGATATATTTCAACTGCTGCTTTTACTAAAACCTATCCACTTATTAGCGGCTTCCCAAGGACTCTGCATTACTCAACATGAATCAACTATAGTTATGTTTTAGGAGATATTTCGAGTATAAAATCTGCACTTAATGCTGAAATGCTCCAAGAATACTGATGCACAGTATGCCTGAAGTATTCTCCACTTTGCACGGGGGATGTTGTTTAGCAACTATCACTTTTGAAACTCAATCACTCCAACAGCAGCCGTGACCCCTTCCCTCAGAACCACTGCCAGAGACACGTACAGCTGAGATTAAATTTGTCATCTCCAACTCTAACTTACCTAAACATACACAACCAGAAAAAAGATGTTCTCAGCTTTTTATAATTGCAAAATTTAGGTGATGTTTTTTCAAAGAAGTAAAGCTACACAAATGAAAAGTGTGAGAAATAAAGACACCAACCTTTTACTTTTTTAGAACTGTTACGGCTAAATAAGCTCACATTTTTGGTTCATGAAAGCGAAACCAGAAGGAATCAGCTAAAATGAGGTGTGGAAGATACATTGCTATGCACAGGTGGAACCCCTCTACTGTTTCTTCTGACTCCCCATTCTCCCACCACTACCTTACCACATGCCCCGAGCACCACATAATGTTAATGCACCAAGGAAGCGTTTAGCACTGAGTTCTGTAAAGTCCCTTCAGCCATCTGCAAGACTAAATCCTTAAGTGTACTATGATACTACTTAACACAGTTAAGGCCAAAATCAAGGGGTAAGACACTCAATTCAGCATGAGCCATCAGCAACACTACAATTCCAGCTTAAAAAAAATCAGGAGCAGCTGCTGGGCTCTCTGTATTCCACAGAACTCCTCATTCAGGTACATAACTGGAGATAACAGGTGGGAAAAGATGATAGAATTTTTTTATCTAGGGTATAAGGTATGCTTATGCAGGTATGCTACATATAAGGTATGCTTGATAGAAAATTGATTGCATATTTATTTTCTACGTTGGCAGAGGTCAAGCAAAAAGAGAGGAGGGAGAGGTTTCTTTGGATGTCAACCCAGGTTTGATCAGGGTTTCTCATTATAGTGTGTCCTTAGACTGAGCCATGTGGCAAGATGCATACGAAATGGCTCCTATTGCTGATGGTGTCATCCTTGATCTCTCATGCTTTAGAAGCTAACTATTCTTATTTGAGGAACCAATCCATCTTAATGGCCAGTATTCTGTAGAGTCAGAAAGCCTCCCATCCCCATACACTCTCTAAATACAAATACAGAGTCCTCGAGGGTCCTGTAGTAGGCCCCACACCCCCATCTATCCATCTATCTGTATCATGAAGACAATACAACCTCAAATATTCCTGGACTTCAATCCATTCAGTTTATTACCCATCTTTTTAATCTGTACCCACTTTCTCATTCGTAGTGCAGCTATTTAAATAAGTCTAGTTTCTCTAGAAGTTAAGAGTTAACTCTTTGGAGGGGAAGACCCAGAGAATAACTTTTATTTTTGGGGCATCACTGCAAAAATATATACTTCCGTATTCAGTTTCTTGACTTCCAGTTTCTACTTCTCAAGTAGTTAGAAGACTTCAAAACAGAAACGCTACATCTACTTACAAAAAACATTGAAAATTATGAAAAAAAATTACTTCCCCTACTATTCCTCACTTGTTTCTAGTCTCCATCTCCTAAACAGAGATGATTCTTCATTCCAGTCATTACTCTCTGCCTCAGAAGACTTCAATCTGAAACTGGGCAATGGAGGCATTCATCAGGTGGAAGTGAATGGGTAGATCTGTCACCTCTTCCCTTTCATACCCTCCCCTTTGATGGGGAAAGGAGTATTTAGCCTCCTCTAACTCATTTAATGAATGTCTTTCCACAGGGGTCCTGTCTATCACTCCAAGTGGAGTTTTGGCACTCTACAGTATTTGCAAAGCTAGCATGTGGGAAAGTGAGAAGAGATGCTTTGGTCAATGACATTTGCTCCCAGTTCAGTTCCCACATCATCTTTCCTTCATACTGCTTGGCTAATGTTTGGGGAGAAGTTGAATATATAAAAGTCTCAAAGTGCTTATGCTACCAAGGTCAGAAGAAAACTAAAATAAGCCTTCAAGTATTTTAAAATAGGAGATTCCCTCTAATGCTTTCTTGGAATAAACTAGTTGCCATCTTTTAGCATTTTCAGTACCCTATATTCCTTAGCTCTTATTTCTTTTTCCTGTTAGGTTTCCTCTCTAGTAGCCACTTTTTGCTTCTGTAGGTCTGTGCTAAAGTAAGAGGAAGGACAGGTTTCACTTTCTTGTTACAATTAGTTTGGCATTCAGTCTATGTAGTGAGGCAGAGATTGTCAATTGAAGCTGTGAAGTAGGCAACTGACCCTCTAAAAGGGACCACAAAGGGGGAATAAAGAGACTGTCAGCATGCCTTCTCCCTAAGCCACATGCCCAGCCCACCAACTGCAAGCAGATCAAGTTGAAGAGATATGGTCATACAAGTTCTTGCTCAAGCAGCACTTTTAACATCACGTAGGATCTACTGAATCAAAACCAGCTGTCAGAGACCCCCATTTTCTCATGTTTCAAGAGAAGAATCAAAGACTTGCCTAAAAAACAGAAGGATCTAATACGACTTCAAGAACGTCGAGTGCATAGTTACAGTTAGCTAAAACCCTTACTTACCTGAAGCAATGAAAAACATACTAAGTCTTAAAAATAAAACACAGAAGCCTTTTTTGCAGTCTAAAAATCCTCCAGTAATATATGTAAGTGTATTCCTTTGTATAGCTATATGATATGTATTTCAGTAAGTTTATGTCAGTTTTATAAAAAAGATAAGACTGCAGTCACACCAATTAACCAGAGCTGGTTCTACACATAGACTAGGGCCAAGCTGTTCCTCTTGCTAAAGATGGGAAGGGGGAAAAAAATAAAAAAATTGAGATCCAGGCACATTTTTCCCCCACTTAAATCCAGCCTTCCATCCCAGAAAACACAAATGCTTTTTTGCCTCTTACTGGAAGACCTTGAATTGCTCTACCTGCACTGCTGCTTGACACTTAAAGGGAAATCCCATGGTTGGAGCTCTCACCATTGGGGCCTACGTAGTAAGCCATTTCATCCTGCCCTCTCTTGGTCCTTTTAGCCAACTAACTGAAGTCACAATTTAAAAGCAGGTGCTGAAGCTCAGCACCTTTGGTATTATATTCTCTACAGAGGTATCTGAAAAATGGATCTGTCATTGTATCACTGCATTCAAAACCAGACGTAGTAAAACAGTCAACATAGCTTGAAGACTACCTTGTCCAGCTTTCAGATGTTCCTAAACACCAAGCAATGTTGGCTCTATTTTCTTCCTCTGATCTAGCAAGAACCTCTTCGGTCATGTCTTCAGTTTGCACCCCTTGCTTTAGGCATAGAGAATCTGCATCTAAGTCTTAGTATTTCTGAACAGGCATCGCAAGAGGCACATTGTCTCTGCAAATTTAGAGGAACTACTTGTAATTCAGATGGAAATAAGAATCTTATTTCCAGGGTCAAAAATTTCAGTTGTGCTTTACTCAGCATTTTGGAATGTGTAAGAAATTTTAAGAAGAAAACAAAGCATAACCATTTTCCTTCTTCTGGGTTGAGTTCCCAATACATTAAGAAAAAAAAGAAACCAATTTTCTTATAATCCTAACCAAGTTCTCTTCCTACCTCATGAAACAAAGACCACTAGGTGTTCATTTTCCATTGAAGTTCTGCATACCTCCTTCAGGTTAAGAGGTCTAGACAGCCAAGTGTGGCAGAAAGCTCAGAAGCACAGTATTTTGAACCCAGAAAAAGGAAACTGCTCCCTTAAAGAGGGACCATACA
This sequence comes from Pluvianellus socialis, assembly GCA_013400795.1. Taxonomy (NCBI): domain Eukaryota; kingdom Metazoa; phylum Chordata; class Aves; order Charadriiformes; family Charadriidae; genus Pluvianellus; species Pluvianellus socialis. Next base: position 108,361 of record VZTS01006518.1, on the reverse strand, counting down.
GAAGCAGAAAAGTGGAAAGAGATATTCTGAGCAGGTAAGAGTCTTAAGCAAGGCATTTAGATATTTGCTTGAAACAATTTACATACTCTAATCTACACACACTTAATGCAGTAACTGTTCAAAAGATAAAACCTCAAAGTTTCCTTATCCCACTAGAATTATCTAAACAAGTATTTAAGCAAGTCTCTAATTACACAGAAACACAGAAAAGAACTTCAAGAACTAACATGTCTTCATTGCTAGAACTCAGCAATAAGACAGCTCCCATCAGGGTGCATGATACTGCAAGAAAACTAGAAATCCAGCCTCTGGAAGCAGATCATCTCCCCTTGGATTCACTGGGATCTCCCGAGTTCTAGTGAGCTAGAATGCTAGGCCTTCAGATGCCACAATGGCGTACAATGAACTTGAATATGAGCTGAAAACACTATCAAAGTTGCCATTAACCAAATCACACAGACACAATTGGAAAATAATGCTTATCAGGTGATTACTTTGCCACAATAGTATTCCCCGCTTCCACCAGATTTCCAGATATCCAGTAACTCCTTTGATACTCAAAGACAGAGGCTTTGCATTTCCCATCCAGTCAAGCAGGATACACTGGACACTAAACACAAGTATTGGATGCTGCTTATTATAGATCTTTTCATCTGTCCTAACAAATACCTCTAATAGCAACCAGATATTTAAGTTGTATCAAATGCTGATACACTGATGCTGAAACAGGCAAACTGGAAAAGAGATCCGCTGGGAAGATTCATGTACAAGTGTGTAATTTTTCTAGTTAATTTTCAGACATACCTAAGGAGCACGGCAGCCTCTTGCAGGCAATTTTTAGGTCTCAAAAGCTGTACATAGACAAGATCAGAATGCAGTTTGCTCAGGCATAGGTTTGGTTACAGCTGTTCCATGCAATGCTGAAGATAGCTTGTTATGTTGAAATGAGTCTTTTAGCTTGGTGGTTTGTTTTGGGGGTTTTTTTTTCTTTTTTCTTTCCTCAAACATGTTACTCATATCTATACTTTGAAACCCAACTATATTCCTGATGGCATATTGCAGGTTTCTCCAGTTTGCGGCAGAACCAAACCCATGGACCTAATTAGTTTCTTGTTGTGAGGCTTTAGTTTGATCTGTACAGCTTGTGATGGGAGACCTCAGGAGTACATTTTGCACAACCCATCCCTGTTTCAGCATTAATTATTTATCTTGCTACCTCTAAAGGCAAGTAAGAAAAATAAAATGAGAAAGTTCAACAGCTTTCCCCTTTGTTATCAACACCTCCTTCTGTCAAGAATTACATTGGAATTTGCTTACTTACATCTAGCGAATCTTCATTGACCAGGATGAGAGACATACTCTGTGAAATGAGTTTGCAAGAATACCCTGCAAGAGAAAAAAAAACCACAGAGATTTACTTTTTGGAAAGATATTTAAGGTTTAGTTAAACCTTAAGAAAAGCCTCTATAGGTCAGATTTACAATTTACTTTTTGAGCAGTCAGTCCTATCAGGCAGGCTACTGGAGACATTGGTGTATAGGACACACTCCAACTCGACAATTTTACTAACAATACAGGCTGCACTTTATCTGCATTTTAAAAACATCTGAAGTGATGTATTTCACCAAAGAAAACAGTGTATTAACTAGATGCAGTGAATACAGACTATATCCCTACAGCAAAATTAAGTATTTCTAAACCTAAACTTTTATCTACATGAAGGCAGAATTGCTTTCAACATGGTACAGGAACAGATCCAGGCAAACAGTTGCGGCTATGTCAAATCAGCTGGGGCCACACAGTCCCCTTAGGCCACACGTGGGTTATATGAGTGGGGTTTTTTTAATCAGAGTTCAGTGTGGCAGGTCCTGAGCTTCATTAAAAACTACAGATCAATGACACACACAGAGAACCCCTGTCAACTCCTACAGGCATCAGTTAATGGTACTAGTTTACTCTTAGTATAGGACTGGGGCATGAAAGAACAAGAGCAAGTTGCCATAGTCCAGAGCAGCACTCAGAAGGCAGTTCTGTACATTTTCCAGGACACCACAATTCAAAGCAAAGATTCTCCAGACTGAGAAAACCCTCTTATTTTTGTAATGGCAAAGGCCAGTGACTGCAGTACCATTCAGTGCCACTGAAGTGGCCATTCTGCTGCCATACGATTGTCATTGCTATTGGACAAAGTCATACCCAGGATATACTTGGCATTTACATAATAAAGTTTAATTCCAGTTCATATTAATGGCAACAAATGCAAACACAGATCAGGCTGACCCCATTGCATTATCCTGAAAGCTCATGTAAATTCTCCTGGGATTGACAGTCATGCAGCGTCATAAAAAAAGCAGACAATTCATTTATTTGATGCACATACCTTTTATTGTTGATCTAAGTTACACAGGAAAAGGAAATACAATAGAATTATTTTGTATTTCTACTGTGCCTTTGTACAGAAATTAATCACAGCAAGTTTAAGAAACTGCTGTCATAAAATGAGATCTCACAAAGTCTCTTTTCTTAAATGGAGACTGAAAGCTACCATGGTATAAAAATAACACTCCAGTGATTAAATACCACAAGGCAGACAGGTTCAAGAGCGGACCAGCATAGTCAATGTAAAAAGATTAACTGTGTCTCTCCATATCTCGCAACAGCAAGAGAACAACTGAGGCATGAATTTATTTTCTATGGGATTCTTGGTTCCTTAGGAAGGCCATACTGGCTCATCAATTGCAACGCAAATCATTTCCTCAGGCTACAGAATTTTTATAAATTAGGCAGTTTTATATGTATAATCCAGAGTTAACATGCCTGCATGAACAACTTCTGTCAAGAAAGCAAATCCCTCATTTTCCTTTGTGGAAGGCATGCTTATATCACATAGCCAGGCACTTTCAAGACAGCAGGTTTGATTATCTGCAGAAGTTTTCTTTCTTTTTCATTTTCACAGCTGTGTGGAATAAGAGTATCAGGTGCTACCTTGCAGATACATTTTCATCTTACTTCTGTTGTTAACAAGCTAAGCTTTACTTTCTGCTTTAGAGAGCAATACAGAATGACACTGAACTCACACACACTTGTTGGGAAAAGGATGTAATATACTCTAAGCACAGCCTACAACACCAAAGCTTTGCAGATAGCCTCCGGTTTCACCTGTGAATAAGTCTTAGGTGGTACTACAGAACTGAGTAATGAAGCTTCAACAGGTACAGACAAAACACTTACTTGGGAAAGTCGGTTTGTGATTTTTAAAAGTTAGTCCCAGGCTGAAGAACCACTTTTTTAATGAAGAAAAAAAGAGAATATTATGAACTTAAACACTTTCCTCTACATCAGGGTTGTTCTTTCCCCAGAGAATGGCAACAGCCTCGTGCAGGAGGCTGTTACAAATTCAGTATAACTAATTCAAAAGGATTTTCTAGGAGCATCTGACTGGAACAGCAAGCTGCAATAGTAAGCTGCAATTTCTAAGTCACAGCTCACTGTTTCATTTTGTCTCTTTCAAAACAAGCAAAATACCACTAGACAAGCAGAGTTGGAAAGAAACAACTGTGAAAAATACGAAGTTGCTCTGCTGTGCATCTTGGAAGTCCTGGAGTCAGAAGACCTAATCCTGCAATTGAGGTCATTTTGCATCTTGTCATCACATAAAACAGGAAGGAGATCAAGACTGGAATAGAAAGATAAGTCCAGTTTATAAGACATCTATACATTATATACAGTTGCAGGACTATGAAGATGTTAAAATTTAGCACAAGTATAAAGCAATGTAACTGGCAACTGTAAGATTGCAAGTGATATTCATAGTCCTATTTTAAAGTTTTATAATAGTTACTACTAGCAGTACTAACATAGCAAGCAAAAATACACTAAAATCAGGGTGTATTTTTGTCAATGCTGTTAGGTAGAGCAGGATCAACTGCTGGTTCAAAGCCAGGTATGAAATGTTGATCCACACCTGTAAGTTGGTATCTAGCTCTAATTTTAAAGTCTGACTAAGTCCGAAGTAGATGAATTGGATATTTCTGGTACTTATTTCAAGTGTCCTAGGAGTAAGATTGCTTGAACTAGAGTTCACTATCATAGCCCACAGGCACATTCATACTGCAGACAGACAGAATCCAACATCTGAGGCAAGAATATTATCCCCTGTGTTTAGAGAGGGCACATATGCCCTGCTCAAGCGCCACACAGGGATACAGGCAAGCATGCTGGCATTGCTTCCATTCCCTCAACCAAAAAAATCACAGCTGGCCATAACAGAAGTATTTTTACCTCTAAATTGGACAGATACAGGTTTGATAGATGGATTCTTACATGGGTAAGGAACCGGCTGGATGGCCACATCCAGAGTTACGGCTCAGTGTACAAGTGGAAACCACTAGTGAGCAGTGCCCATCAGGGGTCAGTCCTGGGACCAATACCATTTAGTATCTTCATCATGACAGACCATGGGCCTGAGTGCACTCTCAGCAAGCTTACACACTACACTAAGCTGAACAGCACAGTTGATGTGCTAGAGGGAAGGGATGCCATCCAGAGGGACCTTGACAGGCTTGAGGAGTAGGCCCATGCAAGTGTCAAAGTTCAACAAGGCCAAGTGAAATGTCCTGCCCCTGGGTTGTAGCAATCCCAAATATCGATCAGCACAGACTTGGGGATGAATGGATTTAGAACAGCCCTACTGAGAAGTACCTGGGGATACTGGAGGGTGAGAAATTGGACATGAGAACCCACCTGGAGTCCTACCTCCAGCTCTAGGGCCCCCAGCACAAGACAGACATGGACCTGTTAGACCAGGTCCACAGGAAGGACACAAAAAGCAATCAGAGGACTGGAACTCCTCTCTTATGAGGAAAGGCTGAGACAATTCGGGGTGTTCAGCCTGGAGAAGACTCTGGGGAGACCTTTTGATATGTAGCAGGGACTTACAAGAAAGACTGAGAAGGCCTTTTTACCAAGGCCTGTAGCAGCAGGTCAAGCAGCAAGGGTTTTAAATTGAAAGAGGGTAGGTTTACATTGGACAAAGGAGTTTTTTTTTTTTATGATGAGGGTGGTGAGACTGGAACAGGTTGCCCAAAGAAACTGGGGATGTGCCATTATGGGAAGTGTTCAAGGTCAGGCTGGATGGAGCTCTGAGTGACCTGCTCTAGTAAAAGCTGTCCATACCCATGGCAGGAGGGTTGAACATCTTGAAAGGTCCCTTCCAACCCAAGCCATCCTGTGATGCCATGAATGCATGCTCCAGGTAAGAGTCCCTAGCTCAACTCTAGGGATTGATTCTTTGTTCAAGGGAGGGATGCAGTTCACCAAATGCTTCAATCCCATTCCCAGAAAACAATCTGTTACTAAGGAAGTTATTGGCTAGAAATACATCAGATCTGATTTTCAGTGAGCCTGCTGAGCACCAGAATGGTGGTAAACAGAAGTCTGCCATGGTTTTTTTGCCTCACTGAAAGGCAAAGGCAACCCAGAGTCTACAGATTGTTTTAAGAGAAGGATGAACCTACATGAACACTGTTAGGCCTTCTAGAGTTGTTTACAGATACTGGCTAAGGATAGTTTCAACTGAAAAACCTGAAGACCATATGTCATTCTCAAAGATGCTTCTGAACCTGGAACCCATATTTCCTATAGGTAGAGAGTACAAACGGTTGATCAGTATTAAAGTTTATCAGGAACACACTCCTCACCCACAGGATTATCAACTGGCACATGACTGAGTAGAAGGCACACAGCCACCCCACAGCAAGGTCAATCATTTCTCTTCAGACTAATGCAATCAAGACACAATGGAGACACACAAATTCTGAAGGTCAAAGAATCAAGAGGAAGCTGGCAGAAGGAAGTATGCCAACACTCCTTGGGGCAGCTGCCAAGAGCTCAAATATCCCTCAATACACATCCATACAGCGACCAAGAGTCCATAGGCATAACTTCCATACACAGTGAGAAAGTGAAAACACTTTTTAAGCCTCAGATAGTATATTTACACCTGAATCATGAAGTGTATACACGGATTGAGTTTTAAATTGAATGTTTAGTATATTTTATGTCACATACAAAAACTGGAAGGGTGCCGAGTTTGTACTTTCAAGCCAACTTGAACGTGAAGCTAATGAAGTTTCCAGACTTCTACTCCCAAATTGTACACTAAACAAAGTGGTAATTTAGAAGTCTTAAGGGAAATGCTTATTCTTTTCAAGTTGTCTCTAAAATTTTTTTTATATGATACAAGTTGGAAGTTAGTCTCCTTCACAGTAACCAACTGCTGTAAAGCTCATGTACCGGTGTGTCGGCCTCAGCCGGCACAGAGAACCACGCGGCCGCGCACCCAACCTCGCAGCGGCGAGGGAAAACTGGAATAAAAAGGCAAAAAACACTCGTGGGTTGAGATAAAGGCAATTTAACAGAACAGAGAAAAACCGGCAAACAACAGCAATAGTACTGGCAGAGGAATGTACAAATAGGGGTACAGAACAACAAAGGAAAACCGGCAAACAACAACAATAGCACTGGCAGAGGAATGTACAAATAGGGGTACCGTACCGTACCGTACCGCGCACCGACCGACCCGGCCCGTCCCCGCCTGCTCCCAAACTGGGAACTCCTCCCCGGCCAGCTCCCCCTATATACTGGGCATGGGTCACGTGGTGTGGAATACCTGTGCCGTGCCGGATATTAACCCTGTCCCTGCCGGAACCAGGACACTGCGTTCAGACTAGCTGCTGTGAGTTAATATATCCATTTTAGATATTTACACCAAAATCTGTAGCTGCTTTTAATTTGTCAAAAGATGGCGCTTCCCTCCTCTCAAACTGACTACCGCTAAGGTAGTGATTCAAACCAGATAACCAGCATTTCAATCAATTGCCTACTTAAGCCAACCACCTTATTTCTACTACAACTGTATCAGTTCAGCAAGTTCTTTCATCTGTTAGTACCAACTTCACCATACAAAGACACATGAAACTTGATTCAGTTTTCATGAGTAAACAAAAATACTAGTAAAGGAGACTACATTCTGAAATTCCACTAAGCCAAAAGCAGAAAAAAAAATAAAAGCAGACAAAAAGGCAAATGCTCAAAGTTTTGCTAAAGGTAATGTAAGTTCAGTTACAGAGCATCCGTTCTGCCAGGAGAATCCCAAAATACACCTAGAGCCATCTACATGCAGTTCTACATGTAACAAGAACGTGACTGATGACACTTCATGTAGTTAAGCGAATCTGGACATCAACATGAGCTTGAGAAGGCTAAAGGAATAGCTCCTTCAGCAGAAGTCTGAACGCAGTTGTGGATGGCACTTTGCACGGGCACACTAGAGACAGCATTAAGACCTGGGCAGCCCATCTCCTCCAGGGCTGCTAACGTTTTGTGAAGGGCTACGGTGTGATGGCAGCATAGGCACGGCTCACAAGTCAGCATTGCAAGCATGGCAGCATTCCGTGACAGCACACAGTACTGCTACCCAGGCTGCCCACCCTGCAAGCATGCCAAGCACGCACAGTGAAAAAAAGGCTGAAGGATTTGAGTTTTAAGTACTTACTACACCTACTGATGTGGCACACTCCAATGCCAGACCAGCACAACAGCAGAAGTGCTACAAAGCACAACATTTGGTTGCTACAGGATTGAAATTACAATGTGCACCTCCAGTTCACTCCAGCCTTACAGCAAAATCCTTCTATTTGACAAACAGAGTTGGGTATATAGACTGATTTTTATCAGATCTATTTATGACCTAAGAGGAAGCTTAATATTTAAGGGCTACTTTTAATAACAAACCTAAATTTACAGTGCTAAAAACTCACCAGTTTTATGCTGCAAAACCAGGTAAACGCTTATGTCTTATGTAGGTTACTATTTATTACATCAGTACCCAAAGCACACCTGTGTTAAATACTTGAATTTGTACTTTTTGTTTACATCATTGCAAGATTTCCTTCTCCATTACAGAGAGTGCAGTCTGTACGTTAAGATGCATCAGCAAGTTTAAGACAAGGATATCCATGTTGTGCTTTGATAAAACAACCTGTATCTATGGGTTACATTCAATTATCTAATTATTCAAACCAACCAAACTATCCATACACTCAATAGCCACAACACACTTGCACTAACAATCACAATATACTTGACTACCAGGTGTGTCGTAAGGTGACAGCAAGAGCAGTTATTCAGGCATCCACCTGCTTTCATAGACGAGGTTTGCAAGAAGTTGTAAGCTATACACTTTGTATTACACATACTTCCTATCATATCCCAAACTCTAGAAGAGGCAGTCTGAGAAGAAAAGTGTAGAACAGGTTGATATGCGCAGCGTAACTGAAACATTACAGTCTGGTTGAGCTCTCCAGTTTCCATCAGAATACAGAGTTATCTATTCACTCCATACAAGAATTGCACTTAACCAAGAGCTGCAGTGTCCTTTTAGCCTGATGCTCTGAGCAAACACTTCACTCTAACCCCCCTTCTCCAAAATGAAGGCTACCACGTGCACGTCTGCCACCAAGGAACCATTCTAAAAAAAGCAGGCCTGTTTTTGTTTAAAACCCCCACACAGCAGATCCAGTATGTAGCCTGCCACATACCAGACAAATTCAGAGTAACCAGAAAGATGAATACCTATATTGAGAGCTGTTTCCTGTTTGTCCCCCGTCAGAATCCATATCTTAATTTCTGCCTTCATTAGTGTGGCTATTGTTTCTGGAACACCTGCTTGCAGGCGGTCTTCAATGGCTGTAGCTCCAAGAAGCAGTAAATCCTAGAAAAGAGAATTTGAGGGATTGGGGTTTTTTTATACTAAACCTCTGTTTGGAACACAGTCAAAAGGGAATTAAAGACAGCATGTTGCGCCTCATTGCTAATACAACATTTTGACAAGCAATATACACTAAGTTTTTGGGGTGGCTATTTTACTTCCTCCGCATACAATTCACATTTCAAGAGGTACAGAATAGGAACCAAGTGTTTCTGATCAGAAAGATGGCAATGTTTCAAGAGCAATTAATTGAAGTTATATATCTCCAAAACTAGCCTGCGGATCAACATGTATACTAGAGCATTCACTAATCACCATAGCAACATGATGAGTGGTCACAGTTTATGTATTTAAGCTCACAAAACAAAAGTCACCTGGCATCACATCATTTAAACTAATTTCCCCTTCCATAAAATGTCCATGCAGACTGGATACAATCCCTTAAAGTAAAAATTATTACAACTATTTATGGATATAATCACTACATTTATGTAATGCAAGTGGTATGAACGTTAATCAATCCAAGTATCTGCAGTCTACATACAGATGTCTGCCAGAAAAACATGTCTCGTACAACAAATTAATACTACAGAGTTAGCCACAGTCTTATGCAACTCTAAAGCAACTGCTCCAAGAGAGGTGGCCAAATTACAAAAAAGTCAGGCAGACAAAAATACCTAAGAAATAAACCTAGTCAAAAGGCACAGTCAGCAGATTTTAACTTCAATCATTTTAATGATTCCTTAGACATGTAAAGATGTTCAATTTAGAAGAAATTGATACAAATTGCGTTTAGTTATACTGTACAATTTCAGAATTGCACAGAAAAAAGTAACAGCTTCTTCCTTTGCAGGGACTAAAATTATTCAAAACAAGTGAAAACAAAGTGAACAGAGAAAGGTAGGAGACTTTGGGTTGTTCAGCCTGGAGAAGAGAAGGCTCCAGGGAGATCTTATTGCAGCCTTTCAATACATAAAGGGAGATTATAAGAAAAGCTGAGAAATACCTTGTTACCAAGGCCTGTAGTGACAGGACAAGGGGCAATGATTTTAAACTGAAAGAGGGAGGGTAGGTTTAAATTGGACATAAGGAAGACATTTTTTTTCCCCACAATGAAGATGGTGAGACACTGGAACAGGTTGCCCAGAGAAGCTGTGGAGGCCCCACCATTGGAAGCGTTCAGGGTCAGACTGGACAGGGCTTTGAGCAACCTGACCTAGTGAAAGATGTCCCTGCCCATGGCAGGGGGGTTGGACTATTTAAAAAGTCTCTTCCAACCCAAACCATTCTGTGATTCTATGAAGAGGGCAGCTTCTGCTTGTATGTATCTATGCATAAACAGAGAATAGAAAGGGAAGTTGCTATTCATATAGGTGTGTAGGCTGGCACTAGTTACAGGTCTTGACAGAGCTTAAGTTTTGTTACGAGATACTCAGTTGGCAAAGGCAGTAGGATCGACTCCCGTAAGTCATTTGCTTTAGTACCCTATAGCTTCCTGATATAACATTAGCTCTATCAATGCTAACAGCATTTGAAGTTAACAAATGCACTCCAAGTGTGCAACTGCAGATTGTCTTTTACTCCCAAACTCACCTATTAAGGAGTTAAGTAGGACAGCACAGGATCAGCACGGCCAAACAACCTGAGCAGCAGAGTTACTACTGCATCTGCTGAAGCCCCCTCAGTCAGTTGACAGGTGGGGGAAGAAGTCAGTTTAAGTTTGTCACTACATGGGCACCTGTACTATCATCAGTGACCTCACCACTCAGACTGACAAAGTAGCTCTCCTACTCTCCTTTGAGCCCCAAGATGAGATATCACCCTGTTAAAATGTTATATTTTATGTTACACTCACAAGCCAGTTTATTATCTGGAAAGAAGTGCTTACAGATCAGAGAATTTAACCTGGGAAATACCAGCACTAAGAAAAAAAGATTAAGTTTCAAGTGCAATTCCTGTGCATTGGTATGACCAGCAAGCAAGCATTAACAGGAAAGGAATACAGTGACTATTTCCTACCAGTACAGCACTAAGTCCAAAACTCCAATTCTACAACTTACTCCAAGGGTGCCCTTTTTTCAAGATACATTGTGAAAAGAGGCAGGAGGTAGATGGCTAAAAGTGATCTAAGGTTTGAGAACACATTTTGAAGTGAGAGAATTGATCTGCACTAATGGATGGATCAGCCATGATCATTTTTCACCTCTGTGAAAACAGAGGAGTATGACAGCACAGTGCAGGCAGCAGAAAACTGAAAGAAGCTACGAGATCCAGGGAATCAAGAATTAGATAACCACACTGCTACTGAGTGACCAAAACAAGGAGGTTTAGTTTGAAAAGACAGACACAATCTTCAGCTATCGCTTAAAGTCCTTGGAGTTTTTCTGTTAACCTGTGAAAGCTAGCTCCCATCCTAGTCTCAGCCTCCTCCTCTCTTGTGCCCCAACTTAAATAACCAGCCAACAGCACTCCAGAATTTAAATTGCATTGTTAATATTAACAAAAGAACTGAAGTTCGCAGAGTACTTAAAATAAGCCATTGAACAAAGTGAGAGTGAAGTAGCTGCAGAAAAGGGAAAAAGCATAAGCAGGGGTAGGTGAGAAGTGTGACTATGAGCACTTCAGAAAGCAGCAAGACCCAACAAGTATCAAAGAAACACTGGCCCCTAGCGTTGACATTTTAACGTTTCATTTACTATGGGATTAGTGTTTCAAACTGGTTCTGATAACTACTTTCCAAAATTTGAGTTCTGCAATTTGCACAAAGAGAGCAGTTTTTCACTTTTTTCAGTGCTACAGAGCACTTTATGTCTACAGTGTCTACAACAGCCTTCAGACAATTTGCACTGTGACTGCTGTATGAAAAGGAATAAATTTCTTTTTCTATACTAGTCCATGGGAACTTGGAGCAACACAAGGATTTCATACGTTATCTTTATCAAGCTACCTTCCACAAGATAGCAGGATAAAGAGCGTGAGAAAAGCACCTGTAAGTAGCAATGAACCTTTATAAATAAGTTGGGCTCAGATTCACAAGCTAAAACTTGAGATCTATGGACTGAACTGGTTGCCAGAGAATACCTCTTCAGTCTCTCATGAATGAAATCAACAGTTTGTTTTACTGTATAAAGCCTACTTCCACGGAAAAAGACACACATAAGGGAATCTGTATCCAGTTCTCAAAAATGTGTCTTACTTTCTCAATGATCTCATAGCATTCCTCTAGCTTCTGAGCTCTGTCTTTCATAACCGTACTGGTTTCATTGTAGACATTCAACCATTCTCTGTAGGAGTTTTCTGACAGGTCTGCATACGCAATGCACAGAGTCCTCAGGCCTGCGAAACAGAAAACAGCAATTACACAGTAAAGTTACACTGAGTATCAGCAAATCATTAATGCCTTAAATGCTAAATTCTAACCCTCTCACTGGAACAGCAGCTTTTAGTGTACACTGTTAAACTCCGAATTCCAGAAAAATCTCTGTGTACATTTTTAAAGCATCTGGGTTCTCAAACATAAACCAAAAGTCTGGTTCATTTAGCTTACTAATGTTGGCACAAATCAAGAGAGAGTAACAGGCACAGACTTCTCCCTGATTTTCAGTATTGCAATCTAGCCATACTGGATCAACAAAAATGTCATCTTTAAACTTTTTAGTTTAAGTATGAAAGCAAGCTTGACTTTCCTGGTTTTTTTTAAAAGGTCAAATTAAAGAGCTAGCTACATATTGCTATTGAAGATATTACAAACATAGAGCGCAGCCCACATTTTCTTTTAGAAAGACTAGTTTTCTTCCTTCAGCGTATGCATGTAACTCCTATTTAATAATGGGGGTGGCACACACACAGAGTGAAGAATAGGGCCCAGGAAGTACGACATCATTTTACTAGACCACTGGCAAAAATTAACACACAGAAGTAATGGGCGTTTTTTGTTTTTCCTGGCATGAGTCAAGCAAGAAGTGTGTGCCATAAAATACACAAGTTTTATTACCGGGAATGTGGGAGTCTGCAAAAAAAATTTATTTTTTTTTAAAAGCTGAGTAATGTTTTCAGATTTAGGAAGAAAAGTCACTGGTTTGTGGTTTTACTGTAATGCAAATATCTCATGCTACAACAGAAAAGGGAACAAAGCCAGGTACTGCCCTGTGAACAGAGGTGTTACATCAGTTGAAGTCTTTAGAGACCATTTCATATCACCTTTGATGTCTTGGTCTTCCAGGTTTCTCAGCATGTTCAGGTTTATCACTTTTGCTTCACAAAGCCAGGGACTTTGTCAACTGACTTTTACATTGTAGTGATGTGTTTACCAGTGTAATTGAGGTATTCTGGGCAATACAATTCATGCTCCTTCCCTTCATCATGGGCACACAGAACTCCCTCTTTTCCTTCCAAATGCTACTTCCCTACTGAAATTCCACAGAAATAGGGCACAAATCTCCTTTGGCTTAAAATTATCCTAGAGTTGTTAGTTTGCTGATTATACACCCCTTCCTATTTATCTTCATAACCATCTTATTTGGCACTGCAAAGCTTAAACAATGCAGAACATGGTGCAAGAAATTTGATAAACTGAATTCCCATGACATGCTGTTTCTCTTACCTTCTGTTGCAAAGTATTCAAGATGGCACAGTGTTTGCTCCATATATTGGGAATCTTTTGAAAGCCTCTCAAAAATTACATTATCCTATTAAAACAAAATTCATTACAACACAGTAAGTTTCTATTTGTGTACTTACAAGCTCAAGTGAAGTAACCTGAGTGGACATGCTAATATCAGAACATAAGACTATATTTGTAGACAATGCAGTTGTGTTTTAGAGACACTGTTTTAAGTAATCTGGATTGTGCCCAGTGGCACACTTTAAATAATGGGGACAGGAGTACACTGCCCTCCTCTCCTCTCTCCATAAAGGGGTCCCCACATTGGGCAGTACAGAACCCTCCCTTCTGAATTACTAAGCCAATATATTCATTTTCAGAGAACGTAAGTGTCTGGTCTTATTCCATACGCATTACAATCCCATACAGAAGAGCTGCTTGCAATCCTCTCCAGAACGAGATTCCCACTGATGTTAAGAAATTGAAGGCATAAACACTGAACAGGTTCTACCACAAGATTCTCTCAGAAATAACCTTCCTCCTGCAGCAATTTTCTTCACCACTAGATGAAAAGGCAATTGAAAAGGCCCAGATAACAGCTGCAACCAAAATAGAGCACCATCACCCGCCTATCTAGAGTCTCTGGCTTTTATTCTGCAACTACCAGAACAAGCTGCTACACACATGTGAAATACAGACACCCTATTTTTGCTCAAACATGCGCTCTTAAGCTAAGTAAACAGGGCTGCTTTTATCATCGATTAGAGGTAGGCATACAAAACAAGCAACGTATGATGGAAGTGACAGGAGATGACTACCAGAATGTGCAAGAGTTCATGTAGAATAGGCAGTTAACATAGTTTAGATGAGCAGTGGATGCAGCAAAACATACAAGACAAAACACCAGATTTTAGTTACTACAATCGTTTTGCTCTGTTAAGACATCCGAGCCTGCTCATATATGGAAGATAGAATGAAGTTTTTTTTACTACAAACTCTTCAGTTCTCCATTCCCTTTCAGTGCCACACTCCAATAAACTGTGTTAACTCAGGCATAGTATGAGCAACAAGCAGTTGCAGATCTCACACCCATTATACCATTGACAAGGGGTAATGGGTATAAAATCAAATATAGAAAGTTCCATCTCAACATGAGGAGAAACTTCTTTACTGTGAGGGTGGCAGAGCACTGGCAGAGGCTGCCCAGAGAGGTGGGGGAGTCTGACTCTGGAGACATTCCAAACCCGCCTGGACGCCATCCCGTGCAACCTGCTGTAGGTGGACCTGCTCTGGCAGGGGGGTTGGACCAGATGATCTCCAGAGGTCCCTTCCAACCCTTAACATTCTGTGATTCTGTGATCTGTGCAGTCCTACTAGGCACACAACTTGTAAATACTGCACAATGACAGGGGGCTTAATTCACTCCCACCACACCAGCATGAAGCTGACACAACTTTATCGTATCATGGGGGTTAAACTGAAGCAGAGCAGTGCACCCAGACCTATATGTCAGGACAAATTCAAGTAAAGCAGATCCTTACAGAAGCCAGAAATAGTTTTCCCTGTTGCAAAAAGCCAACTCCATAGTCTTCCATTGAAACTAGAACCACTCTCCGGCTGTGGCCAATGCTAGTTTTGCAGTCTTTGTACTTTGGTAAATTATTGCTCTTGTCAGTGAAGACAGAAGCACAACATGGTACAAGTCATGATGACAAATAACAGCAGGTGCAGAGACACAAGAGAGCCAGATCATGAGCCAACCACTTGAGAACAGATTTTTGTATTACAGATTCAGATAACAGCATTTAGTCTAGCTCCTGTACTACTGCTGCACAGCTGGGTGAAATCCTGCCTTTGCTTATGTAAAGGGTACTGCTCCCATTAGTTTCAGGATTACAGCGAGGTAGAAGAAAGCCTAGCAATCTTCCTGCCTGCAAAAAGAGTCAGAGGAGGAATTACAGATCTCTTAAATCACTTGGCCCTAAACAGAAAGCCAACAGGTATTATGTGTGAGACAGGAAATGCCAGCATCGGCCACAGCTGTTGAAATAATAACTGCTAGTGTTAGTTCCCCATTAGGTAGCATAACCACTTACAGCCCCTTTGCAGTAGAGACGCAGTTGTCCTCCTGGAGTTCGAACAATCACTGACATTCTCTTCCTGTTACTATTGAAAGAAAAATATTTTTCATTAGACATAGTGATGAAGAATAAGTCCTGTTCTAGCAGTGAACATTTTCAGATGCACTTAGTGCATCTGAGATCAGGTGAGATGATGTTACTTAAGTAACTTAAGACTCCACAATCCTCAACAGCAAGGAGAGCTATTAAATTGCCCATTTCCAGCTTGAGCTCTACGGCTCCCATTAGCAAATACTCAACCAGACATGCACGCAAATGTGAGCAAGGATTTGGGAAAGAGCAAGATGGTACTCAAATCCTCTTGAAAGAAGGGGAGTCTCATTTATTCTCAGCCTTTCCTTATTCTTCAAGCAAAATTGCTTTGGGGACTTGGGCTAGAAATTGAATCATTAAAGCTAAATGCATATTAATTACAGGCATAACAGACACTGAAATAAATAACTGGTCTCATCAGTGGATGGTTAACTTCTTAATACAAAAGTCATCATAGAAAGGAGTCACATGGTACAGACCAGCTCTTGAACTCCCCTACAGGTTCTTTAGATTGGTCTAATCAGACCAATAGAATTGGGATTATGTAGAACAAAATCAGACCCTCTGAGCAGGGTTGCATATAAAGACAGTCAAGTTTTGAATGTTTTTAAAATAGACATAAATACCATAATATACACAGGTGTTTAACAATGGAAGGTAGGTACTTTAATAGCTAAGTTTTGGCATTCTACTCATTGACCTCTCCTTTACAAGAGCCACTGGGGAGCAGAAGAAGCAGCTTCTATGAGGCAGAGAGAAGTAAATCAACTCTCAAGAGAGCCCTGAAGAACCTGTAATTTCATCTTCAAAGGTATCCATAAGCATAATACTTCTCCTTACTGAAAGGAGGACTCAGAAGTCCTCCCCTTCTAGCCAATATGTACAAAGAGATCAGAGTGTAGAGCAATTCTCTTTCTCCTCTGAAGTTGCTCAGGGAGATTTAGCACCTTTTCAGGGCTCAAGAGCCATTTGTAAGAAAGTAAGCTCTTTTGTGTATGATCAGACAAAACACAATCCTTTGGGACACTCTGAAGAAAGTCTGGAAGGATGGCAATTAACTGTGCCCACAATTTCTGCAGCAAGCTGATGACTCTGGGAAACTTCCATGGGCTGTCTGAAATCTCATTACAGGAGCTCCCTCACTGGTCAAAATGAAAGTTGCAACACACAGGAAAGAATTAAACCAGCATTTTCTACCAGTGCTGTGTGTAGGCTACACATGCTCCTGTCTATAGACACCTGGGAATCGTCCAACTTGTCAGAAACCCTGAAGAACTCTTCTAGCACCTTTTCAGATACTTCCACCAGTAGCCTGTGTAGCTACGTTCTGAAAAGTAATTAAGGGCAATCTTCAAAGAAAGCCAGGACACAAAAAAAGCTGCCTACCCAAATCTCCCCTGACTGTAGTTTTACATACTCCTACTAGAGCAGAACCAGCCAACTCAACGAGGACAGAGAGCAGGACTTCAAGGCTTTATGCCACAGCAAGAGCAGAAAAAACAGCAGCAAAGCCTGCTGACTAGCACCATCCAAACTGACAAAACTTTATCAACTGACAAAAGAGAAAGCACCTTTCTATGATCCGCAGCGATTCAGGGGCCCAGTTCACCACACAAAGCTTCTCCCTACCCATGCAGTGCCCATCCTAACTAGCCTGAGTCAGGAGTGGTTGCAAGGTTACAAGGTTTTTCATAGGTGGAGTGGTTTAAACAAGGGCACCCAGAGGCCCTCCAGCTGGAGAGTCCACCTATTCAAAACCAAAGAGTTTACAAAGGCACTGCAGCAGTGCGATCTCAATCTTAAGGCGTGTTCTTGAAGCGGACAGGTGACACATCAGGAAACCAATGAGGCACAGAATGACACTTCCAGGGCAGCAACTTCCCAATAAGCCAGAGCTGCAGTGGCAGGGGAGAGCTTTGTATTCACATGCCAATGGCTTGTAAGAAGCTTTCTATTAATCCTGTACTGGAAACGAGGAGATGTAGGGGTACTACAAAATTAAGGAAGTTCAGCTTTTCTACTGCATCAGCTGACTCTTTTTGTTCTAGCTAGTGTACTTCCAAAAAAATGGTTTTCTTGTTCTCCTGCTTTTAGTATATTAATGTAAAACTTACCTGGAAAACTCCAGCACGTTAAGAATTTCAAAAGTTTTTTCTTTTCCCAGCTACAAAAGAAAGCATGTAGTAATATAAGTATAATTTGCAGGATATTCTTACATGTGTAAACATGCTAGTTGGTTAAAGCACCTTTGCTTACACATCCCAGTGTAAATAAACTGTGGTAATAGCTCCCTCTCCTGGTAAAAAGTGATGTGGAGTCCTATTTAATGAAAGTATTCTCATCTTGAACATTTAAAATTGTGGCCTTCCTCCATTTACTATTTTTACACCATTCCAATGAACTATATCTTAGTCTAGAAGCATAATCATGCTTGGAAAGTTAAGATGCATATTTACTTTTTGACAGCTATCAAGTAAGAGACATTACAGACTGTGACTTATTACAAGTTAAAATGAACATATCAGATTTGATATTACAAAAACTTTTGTCTGAACTGCCTTAATACTTCTTTTACTTGATTATAGTTTTTTGTGGCAAAAAATGGTAAACTGACAAGTAGTTCCTATTATTAACAACTGTTTGCTGGGATTGAACATGAGCATCCCAAGGAAGGAAAATGATTTAGAAACGCTTTGTGTTTGCCATTCCTGTTGTGTAACAGATGGAAGAAACAGTGGGATTTGCTAAAGTCTCAGAATACCAGTGGTTAAAGAAAGGGCTGTAGCAAAGTCTAACTGCAGTACAGAGGTACATCCTATGAGGCACATATGAATTCAACAGTATCCCCAAGACCAAGAGTCATCTCCAAGCCATGTTACATGCACCACCACAGATGTAGGCAACGAGGAGATACAGGGACCTCTGGGAGTGACAGCTCTTACGGCTGGCTATATGCTCCCAGCTTGTGATGCATGAGGATTATAAAACTAGGTCAGGTGGGCCTGGGCCTTCCTGCAGAGGAAAAAAGATCCTAAACAGCTCCGGATGACACTGCTTATCCTAAGCTTTTCTCTTTAAACTAAGCAGCAGTTTTCTGAGTAGTTGTAAATTTTGTGACAAGTCCTAGAAAGATACATGTTTTAAGTGCTTAGCTTGGCAGCATACCAAGAAACTTGAAAGTGAATGCACCTGAGAGGAAGGACAAAAATACATCTGTTATTCTTAATATGCACCCTACTATCTATTCCACAGACAAAGTTCTCATCTTAGTTGCATCTGTGTATATCTGGAGCCACTTAGTAGCTTAGACTGCAACCAAAGTCAGACTATGGCCCCAGGAGTTTGAGACTGCCTGTGTCAACTCTAATCCGTTAAGTCCACACCCCTGCACACAGAGCTTGTTAAGCAGATATATCTTCCACAGAAGACCTTATTCAGAAGACAAATTCCATTTTATACAATAAATCAAACTTTTACAAGTACAGCAACCGTTAAACAGAATAGTCAGAAAGTCTCCCAGATGCGTGAATTTCCTTCTGATGCAACTGTGCTCATCTGTGCTTCCCATACAAGGGAAGTATCCTTCAGGCACAACCACAGGCATTTTCAATATAATCTTGCAACTTCCTATTGCCCATGCCACACAAAATGGTAGAGGACTTTGCATCTAAAAATAGATTAAGACAACTTTTCCCAGTCTGCAAAAGCCTTTTGGATACAGTGTCCTAAAGGCCCTGTAAGGGGAACTCACAAGCACCCAACAAGAGACATTTACGCTCTGCATGAGCTTGGCAGTCTGTGCCGTGCGCATCTACTACTTACCGCATCAATGATAACTGAATGGGGAGTCCGTCCTGTGAAGACATAACCAAGTTTTTTTGCTCCTTTCACTAATGCCCCTTCATCTGCCAATACAAGAAAATCATAAGTTTAATCTGGTACGTAGAAGAGGCCTGTAAAGCCCGTGCTTAAATGTGTCACACTGCTGAAAACACAGAATTCCCCTTCCTCCATGTACTCCCACATCCGTAGGGCTGCTAGAGTTGGTCTACACACACCTCCACAAGAAGCGAACATTTTAGTCCTACAAAGGCCATTAATATCAGTTACGCAAACTTCATACTCAATCTGTATAAAACATCCTGTAATTACTGAAGCATTAAACTATTGTTGCAGAGGAGTCATTTTTCTACGTGAAAAAGCTGAAATACATAGCTTTGATCTTGCTTTCAGAACAGGTTAATTTAAACTCCTACAACATGCATTTAATCTCTTTTCTGTTGTAAAGGCACAAAGTTCAACTGCTATAGAAATAAGTACAGTATTGTCTTCCAAAGAGTGAACGAGGTAGTGTCATTAAAAGTCAAATAAGCGAGCCAAAACCAGAGCCAACACCTTTACCTCTAGTATGTTATTACACAGCCTCATTAAGGTGCAAATGGCATCAAGCACAGCCACCATACAAGGGAATTTAGTACCCAGCTCAAGCAGCCTTCATGTCTCTACTGCTCCCTCAGTCTCCTCACAGTTCATCGAGACTGCGAGTAGAGCTGCCTTACGTTGAGCTGTTCACCCAGCTCTTCAGATGCTTTGTTAAGACAAATAGAAATGCAGCTGGTTTATGAATCAATACATCACTACAACAGTTCTAGAAACATCTTCAGAAGCGGAAATAAATTTGATGGGGAGCAGGGCCCTGCTGTTCTGCATTTTGGCCCTGCCTACCTCTTTCAATACCACTGTGCTGCCTGAAAGCAGCAAGAAATGGGTGAAGGGTTGGCCTGAACAGTCAAGACTCCACTCTTTGTTGTATCATGTCATGCATCAGCTACATGTACCTGCATAAAGCAGCATCAGAAGCTACTAGATCAGTAAAAATAGTTTGCGCTCAGGCCAAATAGAGCAAGTAACTGTTCATGCAGAAACAAATCAGTACTTCCATAGGTCAGCTTTATATAGGGAAGACAAGTTGCTCAAAGTTTTGCTTTTGCAAACCCCTGCAGAAGGAAGCCAGAGTAAAAGGGATTATAAGCCTAGCTTAGCTCTACAGAAACATCATGGACTTGACAGTTTTGTATGAGGCATTCAAAAGCGGAGTACACTGATGACAGAAGATGCCAGATAGACTGCTGACATCACAGAGGACATCTTGCTTTTAAAAAAATATCAATGACCTTTTCACAAGTTTCCAGACTTTCTTTTTATCCCCATCTATCCACTTCCACTCCCTCACTCCTTCCCTCCCCAAGACAACAGCAACAACCAACCTGGAGAGGAGGCCTGGTAGATTATTGTATTCCCTTGTCTCTCAGGAACAACAGTATGACACACGGCCAGCAGAGTGAGGAACTCCTGTATGTGCACAGCTGTGGGCTGGACAGGAGATCAGGAGAGTCAGGGTTAGTATCACACACACAGACTGAGGCAGCTGTTCATGAACCTGAGAAGACCTCTTGGTACCACAAATAGTTCTCTATTTATAGTAGTTGTCTTAGTCCCAGAAGATCAGTAGAGCAGAGTTAATGGGCAGCATTAATGAGTTAGAGTGCTAGTGATAAAGACTGCACTGTAGTTGCAGAGAGCTGGGAAGCCAGAATATCCCTCCACCCCCTCCAACCATAAAAGCATTAGTTTTGTAGCACCCCAAGATTCATACAGGCAAAGATGTCTGCCACAAGATGCTGATGATAATCAAGCAACAGGAGATTCTACTTTGGTAGCTTCCCCAACAGCTTTTGATAGATTGACAATAACTACACCAGAAGTAAACTCATTGCAACTGCACCCTTTGCAATAAACATCCAGAGCTGACAGCAGCTGATTAGTCACTAGAGGGCAGAATCATGTGCTCTTACACAGGAATATATCACCCAGCCAAGCAGAAATTTGATCAATGGTCCCCACACATTTGGCATCATGAGAAGACACAATACAGAACTTTATTCACATACAACATAGTCACCAGCCATCCCAAAGTGCTTAAAGAGAAACCAGGTCTACAACTCAGTGAAGATGCTACTGCACTTAAACCACAGGCCTCTGATCAGCAAATTCTGCCAACTGTAGCTGTAGGTACTTGAAATGGAGTTCCCCCATCCCGTTCTTCCCTCCTTTCCACCACTGCCTGTTGCCCGGCATTTCCAGACTCCTCGCAGTCAGGATTGGTACTCAGCTGCCTAGCTCACAACCTGCCATACTAGCTTCATCCGCTGTTCACACAGATCTTGAAGACACTGGGCTGAAACAGCTGAAATGCACGCATGTTCCCCTTCAACTCTACTATATCTGTAACACCCACAGTTGGTAGCATCAGTGTCTTACATCACAGCAGCCGTTTGCTCGGTGACTGAGTCAGACGTGAAGTCAGCAGTCCTACATTTGCAGAAAGCTGTAGTTGACTTTGCAAACTCTCACAGAATTTTTGCATAGTAAGCCATCTAGTTTCCAGAGTTTTCATTAGCATAGTCTATTTTATATATACTCTGTCTTAACAGAGTCACTACAAAAATCAAGAGCATTACAAGAGCTGTTAACATGAGCTCAGACCAAAAACCCACTACTGTAGTATGAAAACTAAGGTCAGACAGAAAAGAATCCTACAAGATTCTATTACAATAGGATCCAAGTTTTTTTATAGTTAAAATATACTTCTACACAATTTATATTATGCTAGTGTACACCACAATGTTTCATAACAGAAAGAAAGCTACAACGATCAAGTGAAACTAAGCGAAAACTCCATGCCACCAAAAATCCTGATGAGAAAGACTTGTATTACGTGTATTTTTTCTAAGAGTATGTGCAGTACTACTATCTGAAATGCAGTACACAGTTATTTTATAAAACCCTTTCATCACACAGAACTACTGAGACATTGAAGACTCTCCTCCATTTCCCACTTAGAGGGGCTCTTAAAATGCAACTTCTCACAATTATGCCAGCAGCATTCACAACCAGCTCTCAGACATGGTAATGCTTCTCTCCTCAAGCCAAGCTATGCAATAAAATTAAGAACAAAGTTTTGTTCCATCTCAGGTCCTATTTCAGGAACAAGACCACGAATAAGGAAAATTGTTGAGTTTTGTTTGTTCAATATGATGCACATAGCTTGCATATTTGTACAATAGGGATGCATGGGCAATAGCAAGGTTTAATTAACAGAAAGTAAGTTACTATGAAAGCCACAAAAGTGTCAGCTGACAAATGTTGCATTAACATGTGTAAACAAAAAGTATGTATATCAGAAAAAAGTGTAGCAAAAAGACTGGAGATCCAATACTTACATTCTTGTTTCATACCATGTACTTTGTTCAAGAGTATTTTCAGAATAACTGTTTCACACAGGACCTTCATCTTTGCTTACTAAAACTTGTAAGTTGTATGGTTACATGCCACTAAAATAACAACAGTTGTAGCTTTTGACATGCTAGAGTACAGAGGTTGTGTTCAAGAAAATGAACAGACAGAATGTAATCAGAGATGAGTGTGTGAAATGTTAAGTCCACAGCAAATTACTGGTCAGGAGGTTACTGCTGCTCCATTATTCCCAGTAAAAGCAATGAAAGCTTTATCTCCATCTCAAAATGCACAGCCTGCCAGATTCTCATTTCAGCATCTATTGCTGCAGACCTTTGATGTCCTTCTTAGACGCGTATCACCTAGCCCCTTACATGCTTTCATAGTATGTGTTCTATCAGCTGGAAACAACCTGTCTCCAGTAATGTCATAGATTTTAATCCTTCCTATGTATATGTTTCTCCTTTCAAGCCAGCAGTGTAATTTGTTGCTGTCTTGGTATTTTCACAGCTCACAATGTATTACACGGCAATCTTCCAATTCTGCAGCAGGAAATCACCAGAGGCCCAGCTTATCACATCTGCTCCTCCACACAGCTGTCATTTGTTTCCTTTCTATATTGTTCCAGCACTGACAATATTGGTTGCACTGGTATGAATCAGTATAGAGCATTCAAATTCCTACTTCAGGCTGTGAACAGAAAACTCATTAATAGCTTCCGTGGCAATACGTCCCTTGCACCTTGCCAAGTTTAACCCCAGCATAAGACAGAAGTCCCACAGGTTAACCGATTCGGCTTTACTACCTATATTAAGGCAAGCCTCTGCCATTTTAGTACCCAAGTTCTTAATGATGGGTCTTCGAGACATTCCTTGCCTGTTCATTTGCTAAGCTCAGCTCTATTTCTTCCCACCCCATTTTTTCCTTCTCTATCTGTAGCAGAAACAAACTTTGCCTTTTTTTTAGTCTCTTACTCATCTGTCCACAGGCAGCTCTCATTAAGTGCCATCTGCCCCCATTTTCCTCGCTGTGTGCCAAGAGGTCTGGGTGAAAGCTTTTGCTTCTCTTTCTCTAAGTTTTTTCCCAAAGATCCATGGAACACACTGTGTGCAACAACAGACACCAGCAATATACCCTCGCGGCTAAACTTACTTTGCAGGCTGCCCCTACTAGCTGAGAACTACAACTGCATTGAGACACAGTCTCATATTTCTGGAAGCAGTTTCTCGACTGCTATCTCCAAAGCATTATCTACACTAAAAGCAAAGTTTCCCTATCTAGAAGACACAGCATTATCCATTAGCAAGCGGGGCACAGACCACTGGTCAGAAAGCTGTATCAAGTTTCCATCCCTTGGTGTTTCGTTCCCTCTGAGTAAGGGAGAACACAAAGTCAAAATTCAGTCTTTTGGGGAGCAGGCTGCACTCCGCAGAGCTACATATCTGCATGTGTCACACATGTCCTCATCCGGGCTTCCTCACTCTGAAGGCAGAAACTGCATTATTCTACCCAACTGTTCACAGCCTCATAAAATTACCAGGAAGTTGCATGTGAAGTTAAATATATTTATTCACCTCTGCTTTTACTTGTAGCAGTATCAAACCAGTGCGTCTATTCACAATATTTCCAGATGAGCGGGACTGACAGGTTTTTAAGCAAACGGCCTAGAAATGGCCAATGGGATATTAAGGCACAGTCTAACAACCTGAGCTGACTGCTTCACATAAATGTGGCACATTCTGCCAAGTACAGCTAGTAAAATACTTAGCTACTTCATTACCAGGGAGAATTATGACCAACCGCTTTAAAAGGATGTGAACTTCCTACTGTTTTCTTCATTAAAATATCTAGAGAACAGCATGAGGATCCAACCACCAGGCACCTCCAGAACAGTGAAGCAGATAAGGCTGGAGTGGATTAGGATATTTCAGGCACAGACTCAAAAGAACACGTTCGCCAGCATTTGAATATCAACAGAGCTAAATGCAAGTTTATCTTGACCACCAAAATATGATCTATAATTAAAGATACTGTCTTGTACTTGAGTAAACAAAGAATATTAGTCAGGGCAAGAACAGAAGAGTGAAAGATACTTATCAAGCTATAACAATTTAATTGAGGGCTGTAAAAGAACATTTGGACAGTTTTCAGGTAGGCAACAGTTACTTTCTGAACTAAAGCCTCCCAGAGGTTCTCACCACTTGGACACATTTTCCCCCCACTGGACTTTAATTTACAGTTTTTCATCTCAATAAGTAGTAATACACTTTTCTTGTTCTGGTTTCTTAAGGAATTAAGAATCAGCTGACCATAGCAGCCTTTTCAAAGCCAAATGGGATAAAAGCCTCAGTTTCCACACACTTCACAAAAATAAGATGACATGCAAGAGATCTAAAGGAACATCTTCACTGAGAGTTACCTGTTCTGCCTGGCCAGCTGCCACATACTCCCTGAATCAGTTCATACATCAGCAGCTACACTACATGCTTGCTGCTTCTTGCCCAAGTGGTAATTTGGGGGCCCCAGAAGAAAGTTGGTATGCGAGTTGGAATTAGTTAGAGGAAGTTCAGAGAGAATCCAGGGACATATAGGAGTCTAGGATGAGATCCAAGTTAATCAGTTCTTTCACATATTGACTTTTCCTGCACTCTTATCGGGGTACAAAATAGCCCCACACCAAACAGGCTTGCATCTCCATGATGATTTATTCACAACTCGTGAGCAACACACAAGTACCAAGATAAAGACTATCTAGCATATTCAACAAGCTTTAACTTTTGGGAATAGCTGATCTTTTCTTATTCTAATAAGTTTACATAATTTTCCCTATAGAAACAAGCCAGGATCATGCTTCGAGTGCTGCTGCAGTTCCTTCAACAGAAGCTTTCATAAAGAAAAAGCATATGCAGACAGACCTAGGTACTTCCATCCACATTAAAATCACAGAGAAGCCAAAAGAAGCTGCCACATGTTTTACAAGACAAGTTATTTTCCCTTGGAACATTTCCTAGAGGGCAATAATTCTTTGCCTGTTACTCAAGAGTGGACTTGGCCATCAGTCAGTCCTTACACACCCATGGCCCAGAAGAGCTGTGAAATTTAGAGGCAATGCAGGATGCTGAAAATCTTCCTAGCAGATGGAAGATCATCTCATGAGGACAAGTATTTCTTATTTTCAACCTGGAAAGAAAATTACTTGGCACTGAGACAGCTCTTAACTAAAACTTGTGACTGGATTGAAAGAAATAGGTCTTCAGAGCAATTGCAGTTACTGAGTGCTTGCGAGAGATCGCACATTGACAATTTCAGTGCAAAAGGGCAAGTGTTTAAAGGGAATTCATTGCCCAGCTGAGTACAGCACCATCTGACCCCACAAGGCAGCTTGTGCTGGAACACTTCAATTTTATCACCTCAGTTCACCAAATGAGCAGAACTTGTTAGACATCTCTAAGTGGCATTTGCAGCTAGTTATCTGCTAGCTATGAAAACTAAGACACTAAGGAGTTTTAGATAGAAGGATGCAGTTTATGGACCTTAACAGCTGACGTAGTGCAAAAACCTAATGGACTAGAAACACACAACTCCTCCCTCTCCAACTATCCTGGAATCCAGTCCTCATCTCACTGATGCAGTTTGAAAAATGGATCTGAACTTCCTAAGCAAACTGTTGCACATAGTCTTTGCATTCTTGTGTCTTGTGCTAAATCAGTACTTGTCAGTGGGTGGCATCCTTCCCTTCAGTACAGTCAGGCTCCAAGAGACACCTCTGGCATACACAAGGTACACCTTACCAGCCAGAGGCTTCCCCACCAATTGTCCGAGGGCCAAGTTCACATAGTGTGCTCAGCCCCATAGTCAGCTGTGCAACGGCAACAATATTTGTTTGTTCAAGTTGCCAGCCAAAAGGAACCTTGATTTGTAAGGGTTCAGCACGTAAAGAACAAAGACTTCTGAGCTGTCTAGACTAAGTGACACCTAAGGAAGCTACCAAAAATCCCTTATTTGCCTGCCACCACAGCAAATATTCCTTATGTCTCTCAAAGCAGCCGCTCTACCCAGAGAAAAACCAAGCATTAGAGATACCCAAAGTTAAGTAGCCACCTCAAGACTAGATGATAAATTCCATCTCACAGCCCATTTGATATCTGTCCTTCCTGCAAAGTCTACAAAAGTGTACTAAAGCACTTTTCTGTATAGATGCCTACAGCAACAGCCAGTGAGGAAGAGCTCAAACACTTTATCAGCAGCCTGCACCTAAACCTTCCATTCAGAATGAGCACCTGTAGTCAGCAACTGCCATAAACCCTGACTGTAGCTGTATATAAACAAATAGAACACAAAAGAACAGGAGGCAGCCCAAATCTTGGCTGCAAGTGATGTGCAGTTGGGAGTCATTCTAGAGCAGATGATTACAAGAGCCACAGAGGAAGCCTGTATATTGTCCTGGCAGGGGCACCATCCTGAAGGGTAAAATATAGGAGCCATCTTCAGGATCTGTCACCCTGAGGACTGTTTAGTGACATAAAAAGTAATTAAATATTCCTTCAGGCATTTACACCATGCAGCATTTCAACTTCAGTATAGCAAAACAGAAAGCAAAGGTACAGAAGTTATACTAAGGAGAGCAATCAGCTAATGGAGTTTGTCATTTGCATCAGCTCTTACCAATGCCCAGATCCTCTACTGTGAGGCAGCTTCTGCAGAACAGAAGGGTTGTGTTTTTCACAACCAGCTTAGTCTGGTGTCCAGTCAGACTTCATAGCTGCATGGTTTCCGAGTAAGCATTGAACTGACACTTTCCTAAGAACTAGGTCCCCTTAGGACAAAATCAGTTCAAAGACTACTAGCCACAAACTCTCAGGCTAAGCTTAAACTTGCCATTAAGTCTCATCTCTTAAGTCCTTTACACAATTGGAATTCCCAACATTTGCAGTATTTAAAGCAAGTCTCACACCCAAGCCACCTTGCAGTGCTCTGTATTACTGTTAAAAATGGTATTTTTACAGTATGGATATTTGCACGCTCTGAAGCGGTTTTTCTTTTAAAAAAATTACAATTTCTGCCATCATTTGCTACAAGACACTATCTTCCATATACACCAGCATATACAAAACTGTTTTATAGCTAGCTGGTACCCATATCAATGTCTTTATTCTAGTAGTAAGTAGGTAGGAAGGGGTTGTGTGAGTAATTTGTTTCTTCCCCCTTCCCCCCTAACTCCACTTTGATCTGTGATTGCATGACACACCCGTAGAACAGACTTGATCACGCAAGTAGATTTGTTGAGCATTTAATTTCAGAGAGACCTAAAAGAGGGAGTTTAAGAGACACAATATTCAAAGAGTAGACTTACATGGTCATTTTCAATGTTTTGCAGCAGTCTTGGGTCATCAAATTCACACGATTCGCTGGTGGAAGGAGGTAGCTGGCTGCAAAGCAAGACAAGCATATTCAAACATAACAGCGACAACATTTCCGATCTTACTACTTCATCTCTTTTGTTGGGAAGCAAAGGAAAATCAAAGTAAGATACCACTGTCCTTGAACATCTTGTGAAAAGATCATATGAGTAATATACAAAGTGCTGAAAATGAGCAATAATTTCTTCAGAACACCAGCAAGAAACCCAAAATAGTTATGCTTGAATGTGTATTTGAGCAAATTCAAGTGTCAACGTGCTTCCTAGGACAGATGTAGAAGCAAAAGCTTTTAAGTGTACTTGAAATAGATTTGATTTCAAGGTGACTTGCTTTTAAGTTAGGTCAAAGATCAATATCCCTAAGCTCCCTGTCTAGTCAGTGAGCTCTGCTTCAAATTGATCCCCAGAGCATTTTAAGCTTCAATACTCCAAATTAGTACCTAGAAGAAATGCTTCTGCAGAACTGACTAGAGTAGAAGTGTACAAGGATAAAAAAAGATGGCGAAGGAAACAGCAATGTATTGGAAGAGAAAGAGTCATCCATTTATAAAAAAAAAAAAATCACATCTCAGCCAACATAGCAACAAACCTTAACATATCACCTTCCTAAAAGGTAATCAGAAAAACAAGATGGATCAGTGGAGAAGCCTAACTTCATTCATCAGGAAGTGGCTAACAGCATTCTGTGTCTACCTGTTTCTTGGGTGGAAACTCACTTCTTACCTATACGTGCCAAAGCCGTATCAGCTCCTCTTCCTGTTAATCTGAACATGCTACAGTGAGAACTGCATAACACTTCTAGGTTTTCACCCCTTTCTGTAGAATAGGACAGACTCATCACCTCTATTCATTAAATCACTGAATAGAAAAGAAGTAGTTCTCCTGATGTGAGGCACCTCCATATCAAGCTGATTTCCCATTTAAATATTAAAATATAACACTAATACAGAAGTTACTTTTCTCCTTGTCAGGTTTGACTACAGTGGTTCTCCGCAATTATAAGTGAGCACTGCATTAGCATGCAACCAAGCCATCCCAGCCACTTCACCCACCACCTCTCTGTGCAGAAGAGAAGATCCATCACCACCCACTAGCTCTGCTGGAAGAGCATTTTACTTAAATACATTGCTCCCTTGGGTTTTTTCCAGTCCCAAAATGGAAAGAAGTCTTTATATAAATTGTCCTCACTCTGCTATACAGAACACAAACATCTTAGAACATATTTACCTGAAGTCTTCTGATGAACGCTCTCTTTCCAGCTCAGGAAAGTGACTGAGGGGTAGAAAAAGGGAAAAAGAACATTTATTCCTCTTTGCAAACCAAGAAATAGGTAGAAGGCACAGATCAATGAGTCATCAGGCATACAAACATATGTTGGAACCATGGGTTCAGCTGTTCATACATTTGAACCAAGTTTTTTGCCTTTTGAGGTATCTAATTTAGCAACCATGATATTCAAAGGTTAACTTGCACAGAGATCTTAAGACTACCTACTAAAAACTAAGCAAAGACAAAGATTTAGTATTCAAGACTCAAAAGGCCAAATGCTATGAAACACTGGCATGACTCAAAGGGATCCTTTTGACACAAGCAGAACAAAAACCAGCAAGCAAGTATCCATCCCATGAAAGGAACTCCACAGCTACAATTACAGCTACATGGTTATAACAAAATCCTGCTTCATACAAAGAAGTCACAAAAACACGCCTGACAATTACTACCCTTGGGCTGTATCTTCTTCCCTCTGGAAAGATCAGCACTTCTGGCTTAGTCAAAATTACGATAACATAAGTTAGGAAGCAAGTTTTCTTTACATCATGTAAAGTACTCAACAGGTTTCCATTTCATACTTTGTGTTGCAGGACATGAAAATGAAAGCTATTTACTGAGACCATAAAGTCTACTAAGACACACTGAAGAACTGAATATTCAAATGCTGTTCTAATATAAAAGTAGGTACCATTAATAAGTACATATTAAGCTACAGAGCATCTAAAAAGTCATACCTACCCGTATGTCACTCCAGCAATACTACATTTCTTGAAGTTCATGATATTGCATGTTAGAGTACCCGTCTTATCAGAAAACAGGTATTTTACCTGGAAGAAAAAAATTCCATTTTTCAACTTGAAAAGCAACAAAACTCAAAGTGGAAAATAGACTAAGTATTAGGAAAATTCTAGAAGACATATGGCTGAAGTGTCACAGTATTGGCCAATGCCAGCTAATTCCAGCTTGGTTTGCCTTACCAAAGCTGCAGGAAAATAACCAGGAAAGTTGTTTAACAGCATTATTTCTTCTTTTTCTCTAAATGCAGAAAGGCTCAAATAGTACGTATCAATTGTCAAGGCTCCAATGTGGTCATTAGAGATATACTTGCTTGTGCTAGTTAAACATTCACCAAATCTTTCAATTGTACTAGCATCAAACAACAAGACCGGAAATTAAAACAAAGACTCCTATGATTGTTGAGCAATCATTAGAATTTAACACACTGAAAAAATACTGTGTTCCAAAGACCACAAGGAATTCATTTGTGGGTTCCCTGTGCCCCATAAACAGTACTGTACATGGAATATCTTAGATTAAGTCCAATCAGTATTCTGCAGCCAAACTTAAGCTGCTTTTTCTGGTATCCAGTCATGAGCAGTCCTGAAGCACAAGGTGCACAGCGACAGTCAAGCACTGCTCAAGTTCATAATCCCTTAATGGAAAACAGTTATTTTTGTCTAAAACTTGGAGATGACTCCAACACAGAAACACCACTTCTTGCACCATCAGTAGACTCAAGATTCCCACCTTCAGGGGGCCACAACAGACCAAAAATAATTGCAAGGTAAGTTGCATACTGTTTTGCCTCTGCACCAGGTAAGATTTTAAAACAGCAACAGGTAGGAAGGGATGGTGCTAATATAGGAGTTGGCTAATTTGAGGACCAGAATATTTTGCCTAGAGTTGCAAAAAGGTTTTCCTCATTACTTCTAAATCAGTTCAAGACAGTGCAGCACACTACTCGTGAAGTGATCCTTCAGCCATCCTCTACACTGCTTCTGAACACGGCACTGAGAGTGGAGCCTGCAGAAGTCAGAAGTCAAAGTAGGTACCTAAACACCTGGGGAACTTCAGGTGACTAATAATTCCAGCATATAACAAAATTTTAAAATGCACCTGTGCACTAGTAATTAGATTAATGAATCTAAAAATTCAGTCTGATTACATGGAATCACTAGTAAGCCATTGTAAAAACAATACATGGGCCAACAACATACATTATACCACATAGTGTAGTTTACTTCAGCCAAAAACACTACTATAATTTGGAGGTTAATAACTTCACAAAGCAATCTAAATACAAATCAAATGTTAACAATATTAAGGAAATGGCCAATTGGATTAAGCAGGAAAAATATTGACTACCACCCTGCTGAGCAGCACAGTAATTACGTTTTACATATATAAAGATTGTCTCCAACACTAAATTCACACAAATGATGAAGTTCATGTGGTTCAGCTGCATACCAATGACTTTGGTGTTCAAGGAAAGAGGCTAGAGTTTCTCAATGGTACTACAAGATTCCAACAGCAAAGTTGTTTTCCAGTAACTTTGTTTTGAAAAAGTCTTACATGTAGCATTTATAACAAATCTCTTAAAACAACTACAATATACAGTTATCTTTATCTGAAAGGAAAGGGAAATGCTTGAAGGAACACAATCTAAATTAGGAATAGAACTACATTTTTTTTGACTTGCATTTTCTGTGAGGTGGTCAGAAACACGAAAAACTAAAAACACAGACTGAGGCTGTTAGCCTGCTCTTCAGCCAAGCTCAGCCCTATACATTTCATTCTGCTATAGACAGTCACACCCACAGAGCACCTTTTCAACACCCTTCAGGGAAAAAAAAAATATGAGTTTAGAGTGAACATAAGAAATAAAGACTCAATTTCCATGCTTAAAACTGACTATATGACCTCAAATTCAATCTTGTAATATCTTATTATTTCACTTGTAAGACCTAGACTCAAGAAAATAAAGATGTCACATTAACCTGAGCCACAGAGCAACAGAATAAAGCAGATTTGTACAGCATGCTCTCATACTTTCCATCTTCCTAGAACATATCAAACACTTCAGAAAGTGTTGCCTTACCTGCCCAAGTTCCTCATTAAGGTTTGAGGTTCTGGCCATTGCAGGTGTATCTGTTTCAGGATAATACATATCTATGTCCTGAAATGAGAGCAAAGTTAGACCTATGCTATGCAAATTATACACAGAAGTTTCCAGCCTTTTTTAATCAGCTCCAACTTAGCTTGATTGACTTAACTCCACTGGTGAAGGTTCTGAAGGCTTAAGAGACAAACAGCATCCCAGGCTGAGTAGGGGTGTCTCCTTTCCAAAGTGTGCCTCCATACTACCCAGGCCAGGTTAAATGATAGGTGATTATTTTCTTCACTGCATCTCTAGTTTAAGAGTTTAGTACAATAGGAAGAAGTTCCAACAGCCGTGCTCATCATAGGTCTTCAGTTATAGCAATGCAATTTACTCTAGCTACATCCATGACTGAAGAGACAATTAAAGTGACTCTGAAATCCACTCCTAAACTGCATTTAGCTGGGAGAGTAAACCAAACAGCTGCTACATGAACCAAAGCAATTTCTCAATAAGCTAGTTAACTATCTCCAATACATTATAAGCAGCTCAGAACACACACATTAGACCTTATTTACTTGTATTTTAGAGGAGCCACTCCAACTTTGCTGAAAGCCCAAGAATTAATGCATACTAAGACAAGGTATTCCTCTGGTCTTCATTCAGCTTAAGAGACATCATTACAGTATTTTTGGCCCGTAACTAAATAGAAACATACTTTGTAGTCAAAGCTTGCCAGAACAGAGGGATCACTGTTACACTGCGTGAGCAATCACCAACTCATCTCCATACAGAAATGCTATGATTCATACCAGAGGTGACCTTAAGACCAGCCTCAGGATTTTAAAAAAAACCATACCACAACAACAAAAAAAATCACCACACCCCCAAACAAGTCTAGTCCTTCTCTCTGCTGTGGCTGAGAGAAGCTGTAAGGTACTGAAAAGTTTTCAGAAGATATTTACTGAATGTGAGTCAGCTTAGAGACCTCCTTCAACTAGAAGAGCTGAGCCTTCCTTCTCATCCTGAAAGCCTAAAATATACAAGGGTGATCATTTGCACAGGGGATCTTCCTACAACCAAATCTTTTCATTTCCTGTGGAACACAGAATTAATACAGAATAAATCCCCTGAACTTCTCCCTTCCTTTTACAGAAGTTGCATCAGAAAAATCAGGAAGTCCGGTAAAGACTTCAGGGTGGGTTTTTTTATTTCACTTTCCAAAACTGATGTTAATACATTTATTCTTGTTACTTACCCAATTTATAAAAAGAGCCTGAGTAAACTTGACAACTTCTAATGTCACCAGAAGACTGATTGGAATAAGGTTGTTGTATAAGATTATAAATGTCAGCAGATTGTATCCAAAGTTGACAGACAGCATTTCTGTGGACCAAAAGATGCAAGACATCAGCAGACAGAAGGCAGAAGTCCAAGTGACACAGCATAGATGCAATCATCTTTCTGCTATTGGCCTACTCGGATTCAGTAGTGCTAAAATAATCAGCAAGTGTGTTGAGGCCTAATATAAAGGGTCTTTAAAATATTGCCTTTAATAGTACATATATAAAACATCCACAAAACACAGGCCTAGATACATAGCACATTATGCCAGGTGAAGAACAGCAAAATTGGTAAAGCTATATATTAGAAAATAGAACACTTTCTGAACAATTCTTGCTAAACAGATGGTGAGAAGTATGATATTCCACACTAACCCAAACATAGATGTTTATCTGATATGCCAGCTGCCCCATTAAGATCCACCAATATCACGAGTAATGTAACTTTACCTTTCAGGGAGTGCCTATTTGCCTCAGTGAAGTTAGTATACAAAAAATAAAGACTAAAGTTTGTTCTAAAATCTGCCAGCACTGGCATAATTGAGAAGTTACTCACACTAAAGAAATCTAAGAACAAGCTGACTGTTAAACAGATACCTAGTAAATGAACTAAGGCATCCTGCTTAAGCAGAAAATTCGTTATTAATGATGACAACACTGGACAAGTTGCCCAAATAAATCTGCCAGCACAACTGGTCCTAAAAGCAAAGGGGAAGCATTTATAGACAGCAGGCAGGAATGGACAGGGCTCAGCAGAGACACAAGATGAAGGTGTCCATGGTGCTGCCCTCTGCCTCTCCTCACACCCAAAGTCTCTGCATTTGTCTGTTCTCCACTTGCCTTGAAGCTTAGGGAGGCACTTCAGTCAGCACACAGAACACCCGGCACAATGGGGTCACAGCCCACAACTAAGCTTTTTCAGCATTACAAATAAGTTAGTAAGAAAGTAGGGGAGCAAACTAGGATGAGACAGAAACAAGAGAAAGTTGCTGAATCCTAATGAAAATCCAAGCAAGACATGAAGTTTGGACTCAGGCACCTCTAAGTGTGAGCACACACGAATCCTGTATCTTTGATCAGTTTACAGAGAGCAGAAACACACTTGATATTTGGAAAAGGTTCTTCTGGTACAGTCTTTACAGAAATTAAGACATTTAGCAAAAATATCTACCTGCCTAGCCTGAAAAATTGTCTCTCATGTGTAGCAGTTACAGAAGTGACAGAAACTGCACTTTCAACTTACAAAAAAGCATATATGCAGACTACTGTGTCATCCTAGTTTATTACAGGTTGCAGCTGTTTTGTATTAGCACAAATTCAAGAGTTTGTTCCATTCATCTCTTCCAATACTAACACCATCATTGGAAGGCACAAATTTAAACTTCCTCATTAAAAAGCAAGGAGGAAGATAGGGAAGAAACACTGAAAGTTGCTACTAGAAGACATTACAACTAAGAACCAGAGTCAAATGTGAGGCACTTTTATGCTCTTCCTATATCAATTTTCTTCATTACTACAATTGCAGTTCTTGAACTGCAGAAGACATCCTTTGCCATCTGTTTTGCAATCATCAGCAGAAAGACCATTTGCAGTGTGAGAATTGTTTTCAGATCTTCAGCTCAAGATGTATGTAACAACACATTTCATAGCTAGC
Source organism: Pluvianellus socialis (assembly GCA_013400795.1). Lineage (NCBI taxonomy): Eukaryota > Metazoa > Chordata > Aves > Charadriiformes > Charadriidae > Pluvianellus > Pluvianellus socialis. The sequence goes on along the minus strand of VZTS01006518.1, from coordinate 72,952 downwards.
TAATATAACCCGCTCAAGTCAGAAGCCTACTAGAGAGCAATTTATTTCATCTTTCAGTGTTTTTATAGGGCCCATCTTTAGCTGAACTAGTAAATTCAGAGTACGAATGAAATCAAACAAAACCCCCTAAATAAGATTGCTAAGAGATCAGTTCTTATTACAAAGTAAGCCAGAAGACAACACTACTCTGAAACATTATCCAATAAGCACAAAATCATAATGTTTAGCATTTAAGTTTTTTCTACAACAGCAGATCAGCCTTTCCAACTGAAAAAACAGATAGAGAAATCCTTTGCTTCTGTACATAAGGACGAAGCTGAAGTCAGTATCATCGGACTGATACCCACTACCCTGCAGTCAGGTACAGTCAGACACAATACATAAGGCAGTAGTACGTGACCTGCTCCAAAAACAAATTCATGCACAGCACCTCCAGAGCCGAAAGAAGTTGAACACAAAATATCCAAGAGTAACTCTTGCCCCTCTTCTGTTTCTTCCATGCTCCCGGAGCAGCAGCCCAGTGATGTTTACCTAACCTTTAGGTGGTTTTATTAATAGAAGCCTCACTGGCAAATTCATTTATGCCAGACCATTCTCAAAAAAACCCCCAACACCAATCCATCGAAAGTTAGCAAGAGGCTGGTTTCTGTCTGTCTTGTTTTGTGCATTCACTTTGCAAAGCAAGAGCCTGGCTAGCCCTACGGCCTGGTACAACCCTAGCACATTCTCTGTGTACTCACTGTTGGAGCCAAGGTACCAGACGACTTCTCCATGTGTTCTGTTCCATAATAAGGCACCTACAGAACTCACAAGGGCCATCACCAGGAGAATACAGAACAAAACCAGGATCTGCACGTTCGTCACTTTTTCCACATTTGATCTCTTCAGAGGTGCTTTGGTTGAATTCTGAACAGTAGCGGGAAAAAGAAAGAGTCTGGTAGTGGCTTGTACAAGAGGAAATTGCAGAGACAAACTCAGTCTTTAGCTTTCATCCATTTTCAAACTTGCTACTTCAACTCTATTTAGCACAATATCGTACGCAAAGCTCAACAAGGTAGCAATTGGAGGCATTATTCCTAATGACTCCAGAACTGACAGGACACTGGAATAAGAGAACCACTCAGCTCTGAAAATCTAGTACACTCATCTCCTGCCTGGCCATCCCACTGACAGCCAGATGGGAGCAACACATACATGCTGCTGGTCTCTCCAGGCACTCCCTGCCACAAACGCAATACAGACTGCAGTCTTAACCTAATTATCTCCAAGTGCTAAAATCACAAGTGGTCACTACCATCTCCTCAGCTGTTAACCTCAGTTTTAAACACTGTCCAGCTATCAGATAAATTAAAAATACAGTTAGTTTTGCTTACCTATTCAAGTGTTTTAAGACAAATATCTCAATAAGTGTTTACACACATGTACATACAACTTCAAATCCAACCTCAATTCTTGTACTCCTCAAAGCCTCCAGGTCTTAAACAGCTACAATGAGTCAATCCATTTCATAAACTCAAGTCCAAAAGATATGTAGAATAGAGGAAAGATGACCAGCTTCTATCAGACTATGCTCTAGATCACCTTAAAAACTTTACCTGCATGAGTTTTGTATCATGTCCTGTATACACAACAATACCCAAGACCCATTGAGTGTTTCTTAGTTGTGCACCTCTTAGCAAGATCTGGTCTGGACCAACCGGAACTGGGCTGCAAAGCAAGAAGTATGCACATCTTTGAATTCCTGGTAACACTTTAGGAAAGTAGTTCTCTTCTTTTATTTCCCCCCCTCAAAAAAAAACCCAACTCATACCACAAAAGGAGGAAAGTAAGATAATGAATTTATGTTGTCCACACAATTCAAGAGAGCACTAAAATCTGCGTAAGTCTAACCCATGCTAAAGCACAGTAGGGCAGAGGTGATCCAAGGGTTCTAATTACCCCAACTTGAGAACTTGAGGCAGCCATAAACCTGCTCTGTACTTTACTTTGGGTTATATGTTCTCTCACATCAAGGACAGAATGATCACACTTGCAAACAGACCATCCATTCCAAGCACACCATAACTTCACTTATGCCACTAAATACATGTTTTGCACAGCCTGTATTACCCACGTGATTTTCAAGAGGGATTGAAGTGATCTTTTATTCTGGCATCTGTCACTACTCAGCCGAGTTGCCCAAGAAATATAGTTCTTCTGCAGGAAAACAGGTACAGCAAGACAAAACCTGTATGTTCCTACTGACCTTTAAGTTCTATGAATTCAAGTACTGAAACTAAAAGTTCTCTTCTTCCAAGATGTGCAACACATCACGGTTGCACTGATGAAGACTCCAGGTTCTGGGATCATTTTTCTCTATAGATCTGAGCTCAGTGCAGCCTTTGGCTCTAGTTGGAAGGGAAAGGTTTCCCATTTCCTCTGTGCATCTCCTGTAACAAGAAAGCCCTAAAACCCCCAATACTCTCCTTCACTCTTCCTTCTTATTAGAAGTAATTTTTGATCAAAAAAAACCCCACTACAATTTCAAAGAAGCCAACTCACTCATAACAAGTAGAAGACTCCACAGGAAGACAGAACTATGTTATACTTGCAGATGCTCCAATTGACAGCTATTAGTAATTAGCCCCCTCTTCCCCAGCAAAATCATGCATATGCTCAGTGTTGCAGACCAAAAGCACACAGGAAGCATTTTTCCCTAACCAAATGAATTTATGGGTTTGTTGCCAAGTCAATACCTTTGACCATCTAAGCGCAAGTTTCCAGTGAAATCATAAAGATGACGGTTGGGTCCTTCACATTCTACCCTTCCAGATACTTTCATCAATTCTTCTCTTGACTGGAGACTAGCAGTTTGAGACAATCCCTGCAGAGACCAATCCAAAGAAGATTCATGTCAAAAACTGTCATTAGAAGGCAACCTAGAAAAAATGGTGCTTTCTTTCAACATCAAAGACATCAACTGCAACTAAACATGTGGAGGTTTTCTGAAGGGTTTATTGGTGGGGGGTTTTGGTTTGGGCTTTTTTGGTGGGTTTTTGTTGTTGTTTTTTTAAATGGGTATTCATTAACTTTTTCCTGCAAGGAAGATTCATTGTGGACACACACGATCCCAATTATATTGGATTGGCTTAAAGCCCTCTACACAAGAAAGTTATATTATCTATGGGATCTCTCTGTAACCAAGAGGAAGGTCCCATCCACAAAGCATGAAGTTGCACATATGCAGGAGGAAGTATGAGACAAGCAGTATAAGCAGGTCTCACTTTTCTCTCAAAGTATAGCTCCACTGATGCATTACTGCTGCTAAATACAGTAACTCCTGAGTGTAGTCTCTCTTGGGTCACTGCAGCCATTCTGCTCTGATCCTGCTCAGGGCTAATTATCAAACCATCACACAACTGTAACCTAGCGTATTGCTACTCCATCTCAGAGGGATATGCAACACTCCATCGCTTTTCATCTGTCTATGAACACCTCCACCTGGTTAGGAGTGATCCCATTAGTGTTTCTTTTGCCAGATTTTGACTGCAGCACTGCAAGACAGAACAAGGCCTTAAAAGGCAGAAAGTCAAGAACTGATCTATTGGGCTGACCCAGAACATTAAAGCACGTTTCTACAATGGTAGCAAACAAGCATCAAGCATAAATCTTTTCAAAACAAGTAATCTGTATTTCAAAATCTTAATCCAAATTCTTTTTTTGTAATGAAAGTGGGCAGAGATTCTCAACTATTTCTAAACACCGTAATCAACAGTATTTCTTCAACAAAGCTAGAAATATTCAAGTAAATTCTACTACTTACCACAAGAAGAACAAATTAACTTAAACCTATAAAAAGGTCCTTTTAAGCACTCCACAGAGGCAAAAGCAACAGACTGGCACCTGTGACAGCACAAATTGCAGCTCTCACCACAAGCACAACTGCCTTTTTTTTAAAAAAAAAAAAAAGCAGTTCAGTTCCACTCACTGGACCTTCAGCAAAACACAGCCAAGGTCTGCTTGATTTGCCTTTATGGGCTTACAGTACTTCCTCCAGATTAGTTCCTTACACTTGCACATGAAGCATTACTGCTTGGGTTTGCATCTGTTGAAAAGGCGGCTACAGCCACCTGGAAAGAGATACGCCCTTTTTTTTCTATAAAAAGAGAAGAGTACTTGTAGTGTTGTCATGCAAGTTAGACTCTGCTTTGCAGTTAGTATTAAATACCTAAATGGAAAAAAACAGAAAAATGAAATTCAGTTTGTTTTACCTGTCGTATTTTAAGATTTGTCTCCCCATCAAGATTAGCTGTTTCAATATAGCACATGGCTTGTGGTTCACTGCAAGGAGCATAAGATTTTCAGTGTTAAAATTCAGTAGGTTTTGTATACTACTTTAGCACTAAAACGGCCCACAACACACTTCCATACAGTGCAGAAGACAAAAAACCATATTTTTGGTATACAACCATGAAAGAGACAGCTGACGTACACATTTTAGAGATGTCTTTGAACACTCATACGACACATTAGAAAAACATAGAGTCTAAATCAGAAGGTTAATAAGAATTTAACAAATCATGATAAAATTAAATGCCTGGAGTAGACTATTTTACACTGCAATCCCTAAAACTGCTTCAAATTGCAAGAGCTACAGATAAAATATTAAGTATTGAACAGTGTGAAAAAAGGGGACGTGCTTGGATGAAGAGGGTAGCACGCTCTGCTATTCCATCCGTGAACTGTGCACATGAAAGGTCGTGGCTGCAAGATCACCTTAAAACTGAGAGACTTGTGGAGGTACATCTGCAGTCACTGCTAATCAGCTTTTGAGAATCAGAAAAAGGCACAATAAGATTGAAGTTGAGGGCTGTGAACTGCATCTTCTGGAGATGTTTCTGCCCTTACAGATAGGGACAAAAAAAATCTTCCTCACAGAGCTGTGAGTTTTCTATTAGCGAAACAAAGTTGTGTTTGAATACACATACAACAGTTTTCCTTCATGTAAACTTGTTCTCTATGTAAAATTCATTTGATGTCACCTTTCTATGGGGGGAAAAAAAACAGTCAAGAGAAAAACAACTGTTTATTTCACCTCTGACAGTCAGCTCAGACACAGAAAATTATCACATACAAGCAAGAGACCCCACCCCTTCAGAGCATGCAAAGCTTTCTGGTGAACTGAGGACACTTAGCATTGTCATTTAAAAGAATCACGGAAATAACACTAATTGTACAGCAGAACTGCCATAGGAATTGCTATTTACTTCAAGCAAAGCTTCTCCCAAATTAACATACTTCGGGTTAAATTCTCCAGTTATGTGATTATCAGTGACAGCAGGTTAGTAGAATAATGCAGAACAAAAAGCTGACTCATGCAAGAAATAAATCAGAAAATTTTTTTAGTGTAATACATTAGAGAAGTTCTCCAGCAGAACAAATATTCCTCAGTGCTAAAATAGCAAGTTATTGATGCCAAAGTGTAGCCTAACTGCATATTAATGTTGACAATGGCTTATTCAAAACTAGGGGTTTGTTTTAAAAAGATACAATATTGCACACAATGAAATGAAGATAGCTCTATACTTGTTCGTGTGACAGTTCAAAAAGACTGCGCTTCCCCATACGGCTTTCAAAAAAGAAAAACAAACCTCTCAGGAATGGCACGGACAAGACGGATGGAGAAGAAAATGCAGTAGCTTAGAAAACAAGTTGCCTTAGAAGTTGAATCATGTAAGAGAACTGTAACCTCAGTGACTGCTGGAAAGCATGCAGACAGAGGGAAATTATGGAGAAGAGCAGGTGTCACAAGGCTTGACTATTAGAAAAAAGCGTTCAGGAACAGGAGCTGCACTACTGCCTATTGTTTGAGGCTTCTCTGTCTAGGTGGACAGTGGTCTTGATTTGGCCTCAAGTTGTTCACCACAGTACAGAATTTAGATGAGCAGCCAAGTACCACTCAAATTCTTTTAGGCACTAGTGACCAAGCTCCATTTATCAGCCTATCTGTATAAACAAGTTGTCCCATATTTCGCAAAAAAATGAGCAGGACTCAAGAGTTTACTGCTGCTGCTCTGCCAGGGCTGGGCCATACACGCACTCTATCAGAGACAAGGAGTAAACAAAGGAAGCCCAAAAGCTATTTTGCATGCTAGTTACTAGATGTCAGCTGGGATAGCCTTTTAGAACCACCGTTTCAAAGAGCAGTCTTTCCTGAGGGACAGTAAAGTGTGCTGGGAACTCAGTAGAACTGATTGGAAGAAAACTTAATTTTCCTTAATTAAATGGAGGGATTCTCAGAAGGCTATAGAGCAAATGGCTACATGAAGCTTGCATAACAGACCTTCAGTCTTCCAACAAACTCAGTGATGCACTTTGTGAATTGCAGGTATATGAAATCTTAAAGAATCCTGCTTTCTTAAGAACCTATCTACAATGGGATCTACATGAATCATTGCCTAGTAAAGCACTATTTTGACACTGTTGAAATTTGATTTTAGATGTGGAGAAGAATTAGTGCCATCTGATGTCTGCTTTTATTACTAGCAAACACAGAGTTTTTGCACCTCTCTTGAACTCTGCACCTCAGTTCATCAGATGCCTCANCCTCAGTGACTGCTGGAAAGCATGCAGACAGAGGGAAATTATGGAGAAGAGCAGGTGTCACAAGGCTTGACTATTAGAAAAAAGCGTTCAGGAACAGGAGCTGCACTACTGCCTATTGTTTGAGGCTTCTCTGTCTAGGTGGACAGTGGTCTTGATTTGGCCTCAAGTTGTTCACCACAGTACAGAATTTAGATGAGCAGCCAAGTACCACTCAAATTCTTTTAGGCACTAGTGACCAAGCTCCATTTATCAGCCTATCTGTATAAACAAGTTGTCCCATATTTCGCAAAAAAATGAGCAGGACTCAAGAGTTTACTGCTGCTGCTCTGCCAGGGCTGGGCCATACACGCACTCTATCAGAGACAAGGAGTAAACAAAGGAAGCCCAAAAGCTATTTTGCATGCTAGTTACTAGATGTCAGCTGGGATAGCCTTTTAGAACCACCGTTTCAAAGAGCAGTCTTTCCTGAGGGACAGTAAAGTGTGCTGGGAACTCAGTAGAACTGATTGGAAGAAAACTTAATTTTCCTTAATTAAATGGAGGGATTCTCAGAAGGCTATAGAGCAAATGGCTACATGAAGCTTGCATAACAGACCTTCAGTCTTCCAACAAACTCAGTGATGCACTTTGTGAATTGCAGGTATATGAAATCTTAAAGAATCCTGCTTTCTTAAGAACCTATCTACAATGGGATCTACATGAATCATTGCCTAGTAAAGCACTATTTTGACACTGTTGAAATTTGATTTTAGATGTGGAGAAGAATTAGTGCCATCTGATGTCTGCTTTTATTACTAGCAAACACAGAGTTTTTGCACCTCTCTTGAACTCTGCACCTCAGTTCATCAGATGCCTCATTTCCACACCCATTCAGGATACCTGGAAGATATAATGATCATGTCTGCTGGAAGATGTTGCCCATTGGTGACCTTCACAATATCGCCTACTGCTACCTGTTGAGTCAGGGGCAGGAGTACAGTAGCATGGAAAAGAAAAACAAAGAGTTCGCTTGTCTGGAATGTTAGTTTGTTATTTTCTTTCACCCAGTCAAAAGAACAGCATCATGCACAGAACAGCTAGAGACAGTGCTTTTTAAAGTCAGAGGACTTTTCACTGCAAGTTTGGAAGTATCAAAACCTTCTCTTTTCTGAATGCAAAGTAAATAATTATCTATAGAAAGAGTACACATAATCAATTATAAAGTGTGAACTTCTATGGCGTATTTAATAAAGAACATTTTTCCTATAATCCTGCCATTACCCAAATTTGAGTTTTTTTCCTTTAGTCTTATTTAACCCAAAGGAAGATTCCTTCCTAGTAAAAAAAGTTATCTTTAAACTTTTCCTTCCTCAAGTATCAAGAATTTCTTCTATTCCTTCTCCATATTACTTACCTACCCAGTCATCACTATCATTTTCTTAGCCCTCTTTAGATGCAGTACTTTTACTAGTCACTAGCAAGGAGTATTGCCTGTACAGACAGCTACTATCAACCAGTTCTTCCCTGACCTATAGTAATTTGAGGTGTGCAAAGCCCTAATTTCTTGACTACTGAAAGTCTAAGAATTTACAGCATCTTTAATGGGAATCACAAATACATGGGACTAAGAAGGACCAAGTAGGATTCTTGAAGCAGTAAGCCAGGCTTGCCTGATGACTATCAGACTGCTTAGCACCAATGCACTGCCACAATTCTGAAACAGGCTTAAAATACTTTCAACACATTCATTTATAAAAATTGAAACAGGTGGCATGTTTGAACAGGCAGAATCATTAGTCTTACTCTGACACCACCAAAACCAAATCCCCTACCAATTTCAGGTCAATGAGAGATCAGAAGTCTGCCTTAAAGTAAACAAGATGGCTAATGCAGAACTGTTCCTCCCCAACAAGAAATGCAAGCCTGGACAATAGGCAGATGCAGACACAGGCCAATTCAAGAAGTGCTTAAAGGTGTAAGAAAACCAGATTCCTGGTTCACCTTTAAATGTCTTTCAATTCAGTGTCCTCACTACAAATAGGACATGGAACAGCATAAACAGCCATCAACACTAGCCATCAGAATCCCTGGCAATCTTTAGTTTCTACTATAGCCTAACAATTCAGCAGGATCCTTTTCAGTCTCAAAGTAGGTCTCCCTTGCCAGAGTTTTTTAAAGGGTATACTTTTTCCTCTGTTATTAGTTAACAGAGCTAATTTTGTCCTTAAAAAGGCATTAAGAGCCACAGTTAGACTGATACATCCTCAGGGATTTCAGCAAGCTCTAGAAATAAAAGCTCACCAGGTCATGGCACAGGGCTTTACAGAACACAGATCCTGAGTGCCTGAGGCAGCAGCAGGGCTTGTGCTCCTTACCCAAGCAAACAGCTGACTAGTTATCCTCAGAACCCAAGAACTTTTTAGCACAGTTAGCAAAACAACTCTGTTCAACTTTCAAGGGAGGTACAACATTGCAGTGAAAATCTCTTCTAGATGTGGACTGAAAACAAAATACTGTTTACACCCTGGAACGTATTAAACTGTCCAAGCAAGAACACTTAAAAAAATTCATTAGCATTTGACAGAAATTTAGTACTAGGATTTAAAGATGGGTACCCAGGTGCCTTGCTCAGGGCAATTTTCACTACAGAAATTATCCCTACCACCCCAAGTCACAAGGAATTCTCACATAGTGTGCATTAACTCTAGGCCTCCAAATTTATTCTGCCAAAAGTAATTCTTGATAGTCTTCCACTCCCTCCAATACCCAATTTTATTTACCTCTTTCCATATAATGTTCTGCCACATCCCGTTTCTTAGAACTGGAAAGAAAGTTTAAAATTAGATTAGAATAAATACCCAATATTTGGACAAATTTCAGAACTATACCAGCAGTAGTGAACACTGACCAGAAGGGGAACTAAGATAAACATCAGAAAAGCACTATTCAGAAGCTGGGACCACACTGGTGTCCACAGCTGTAGGCATGTGCATCCAAAGAAAGAGGAAAAATCTGCCCTTGGGATTTATATCATGATGTGAAACACTTGCCTAACGTGCTCCAGCTCCCAATGGAGATGTACAGTGCTCACCTGGAACAAAACTTTCAATTTAGTTCCCTCCAAAGGGAACCAAGTTCCCACATACTAAAGCCGCTCTGCAAAGCAAACCAACTTTTTCAATGGGAAATTTAACATAGGAAGTGTGCTTTGAAGATGCACTAGTGCTCAAAAGACTAAATGTGGAAGTGTTTAGTGCAAAGCCGACACAACTGTTACTGAAGCAAGCATCTGGTCATTGCAACCAGTGTAGTTCAGAACATAGCTAAGTAGCCAGATGTCTACTTTTGAGTGAGCTGAACAGCTCTCTATACTGATTGTATTGACTAGACCTCACTCAGATGCAAGAGGAACTTAAAGGCACATACAGAACCTAAATTTAGTTTATCTTAATCCCACCTTGAATGTAAGTCAGCTTTTCATTCTCATAATACAAGTCTCAAGACTACACCTCGTCAGCCTTCCTCTTAAGAAATATGAGGATAGTTTTCACTATAATTTTGAAAATTGTATTTATAGTATTTAAGTGTAAAAGAAAACTTGAACTAAAGTAATTTTTCAAGTGGCAAGTTCCATTTAGCTCCATAAGAATACTTTGTGTTCAACGCTGTCTCTCCACAATTACTGTGCTAAAAACTTCCCTTGTAGTTAGAGAACATTACTAACAAACACTTCAAGTGAATTAGAACTGCCTATATGACCTTTGAAAACATTCTTTCACATTACCTATACCAAGGTGTGTTGTGCTACAGTTAATTGATGATTTCTCATGACTAAATACAGTGTTCTTACACTTGAAACATCTTCCCAGACTCCTGTAGAAAAGTTATCTTGAAGAAGTGGTAAAGCAACACTTTATGTTCATTAACATACAGTCTCAGTGATCAACTTAGCTTCTCAAGCACAAAGTAAAAATAAGGTACTGAAAATAGTCCTACAAACATTTTGCCTGTTAATTGAGCATGGAGCCAGCAGGTTGTTCCACTCCCCATGTTCCTTTAAGTGCTCCTTTAGCTTTTTGAGACTTAAGCTAAATTCCTCCTTGGGAGGAAGGGGCTCTACTCAAAGGTCAAGTCCCTGTGTTTTCTATTTCATCTGCAGATCCCCATGGAAGAGCAGCAGTATGGGGACACAGAGATCCCGTGATGGCAGCACAGACTGACCACAGGGCAGCCAGCAATAAACTTTTATTTTCTGCATAGGTTTTCAGTTAAGGGAGATGAAAACAAAAGTGATTTCTTTAGGTAGCCAGTGCCAAGCACTGTCAATACATTAGGGATGCGTGTAGGCATTCAGAGAGTATCAGTGTTAAAATCTTTCAGTGACCTCAGGAAAGCAAATCTACAAAACCCCCAGAGCTCTTCCTGCATTTTAAGGGCAGCTGCATTTACAAGGATGACTTGAAGTTTCTTTCACATCAACTTCTAGTGTTTCAGGCTTTGTTGGGGATTTTTGTTTGGTTGATTTTTTTTTTGGGGGGGGGGTTGTTTGTTTCTTTTTTGTTGTGGGTGGGGTTTATTTAAGAATAATCAGGATAGTTTAGCAGGGGAGAAAATTGCTTCGTTTTCTTGGAGGAGCTAAGAACTGTATAACTTTGGGCAACCTTGAAGTTATATAAACTTGTAAGTTCTAATAATGCCACCCATGCCTTGCCCCACCAAGTGTCACACTATCAGCATCAGTCTGAAACACTTAGTAAAATACTAATATACCAGTAACTACCTAGTCCAAAAACACACCCATTCCCCACCTTCATAACTGTTCAAGCAACAGAATTGTTCAAAAGTAGTTCTAGTATTCACTATTTGCACTTTAAAATATTTAACTTAAAGACTGTTTAGTCTTACCTATTGTTTTCTTTTTATTCACTGCACTGTCTGCCTTATGCCTTTTCTGCAAGGAAGCAAAACAGTTCATTACACGTCTTAACACTTCATTACAGATTCCAAAATCATTAGAGCTAGAAATATGACAAACTACAAAATGATGCATTGGGTCATTTTTGCCTTTATGTTTTTGGGGTATTTTTGTGTGTTTGTTTTTTTTTTTAAAGCCACACAGATCATCTAAATCCAAGTTATTTGTAAAAGAATACAAAATTTAACTTTAAAATGAGAATCCCTATGTTGGAAGTCAGGCTCAAGCCTGTCTCAACAGCAAAAAAAACTAGTTATATAAAACTGGTTTTCAGAACAAAACCAAGAAGAACAATGAGGAACAGTATATTCAGATGACAGATGTACTACACATTCCATATGCTGTTTCCTTAGACTGATTTCTAACGTATTTTATTCATCAGAACTTCGCAAAACAAAGAATTCTTTATTATAAATGGCATCCAAGTAAGTTAGCGCACATTTTCCCCAAAACAGTTTGCTCTATACTACAGTTGCTTTTCCCCCCCCCACCACCCTGACCTGCTAAAAAGGTCATATCTGTCAGGAGTCTACAGTGTCTTTCTAGCCAGACCTTTCTAATAAAAGCACGAATAAACAAGTTTGAAGAGGGAGAAACAAGTCTCCTGACTTGTACTGTTTCCTTATCCACCATCTATAGTGAAAGTGTTTAATTTATCTCAGCACACTACAGAAATCCTAGTCAAATTCAGAGCTTTGAAAGTCAAAAGGATATTTTGCTGCTGTTCAGCAATGACTCCATAGACTTCAGAAATGTGTAGCTTTGTGGAATTATGTGACTTTTTTGAAACACCATCTTTCGCACAGCCGTTCACATAATCATACTCACATAGTCTTCTATGATTTCTTTGATGCCAGCAATTGTTAAAATAAATAGCAATGGCACCAAGGTGGTATATCTTCCTGTTGGAGAGACATCTGGAATTTGCTGTGAACAGAGGGAGAGAAGACACCCATTTTATATTTGTATTTAAAACCAGTTTCTAACAAATCTAGAACTTTATGCAAAGCTCAGAACACAGAGCTTTCCGATTAGTGCCTGACTGACACCCAATTTCAGTGGGCAAACTAGTCTAAGCTCTGAACAGACCTGAAGAAACAACTACTGTAAGTTTAGAAGATAAAGCTGTTGTACATACCTTTTATTCTATTTCTCCCTCTTCACAAGAAAAAGCATTCAACTGATGTAATTAACCAGAAGCAGCGACAACCTGCACTATTTAAACAGCAGTTTCACAAGAATCCACATATGCTTTTCTCACTATGGTCAATAGCTCCACATTTTATGACACTACTGCTTGTCTTTACTTAAGAACAAAAGTAGCTTGATTTTACAAGCTACACTGGAAGAAGTCACCAAGTTGCCTTTCAATTCTAAAGTACACACTTCCTTAATATTACTGTTAAAACACATCTAGGAATTTCTTTGCAGTTAAGCATAACAACTGAAATAACTATTACTGCATTACATTTTTAAATTATCAAGACAAACCAGTAAAACAATACCTGCAGTAAGGCAATGAAGAGAAAGAATGCATTTGCAGCTTTTCTTATCTGCTCATACAGGAATCGAGGTAGAAATGTCACCACGCTGTACTTGGCTGTGCTGCAGGTTAGAAAATTATTTTAGCACTTCACTGGAAAAACATATAGGGATTATGAAAAAGGTTTCAAAACAAGTTAAACAAAAGTTTAAACAAAAAGTTTAAAGTAGGCTTCTAAAAGCCAATGTTAGAGAGATCACACAGTAAAGAAACATAGTACAAGGAAGAATTAAGTTGTCTGTGTTAGGAAGAAGAACTCTACAGAACAAAAGAAGTATCACAAAGACCCAGAAGGCTGACAGTCCCACTTTAATCACTGGCACCTTTCATTATTGCATAAACCATCAGATAGTTTACTATCCATCCCAACTTCAGTACCAAAAACAGGCAGTCTTCTACCTCAGTTCCAAGCACTTGATACCCCTTTCTAAAATACAGACTTAAGTGCTGGGGGGAGGCAGCGTTTTGCAGTGCCATTTTAAAAATGGCTCATTTACCAGTTCAGAACCACTCTATACTCGGTTATGAATAATCCTGCAGAACAACAATACATGCTTTTTCAGGTTATGAGGAGGAACCTCTTTCCTTTGAGGGTGGCAGAGCACTGGAAGAGGCTGCCCAGAGAGGTGGTGGAGTCTCCGACTCTGGAGACATTCCAAACCCACCTGGACACCATCCTGTGCAACCTGCTGTAGGTGGACCCGCTCTGGCAGGGGGGTTGGACTAGATGATCTCCAGAGGTCCCTTCCAACCCCTAACATCCTGTGTTTCTGTAATCTTTTCTGGCTATTTTCCCCCGAGTAATTATATCACCATTTCTTCTACCTTAAAACTAAAGTGTACTACACTAACTAGTCTCAACAATCTGTGTTACTTCCTGCCATCCTCACGTCAAACCCATAACAGGCATAAGGACAACTTCAGGAAAAAAGTATCCAAGACAAGATTTAACCATTCAATTCAAATAAGTTCTATAAGCCACTTCCCTGTTGTCAAGTTACCAAAACCAACCTAAAAGATTAAGACTCCTACGTGCAAGTCCTTGCTCTCTGCACACACTAGTTACAACCCAGTCATTGACATGCCTTCTTGAGACAGGTTCTGTGGTATAACAAGTTTCCTTGCACTGCCTGAGCTGTACGAAAGACTGAGTCTATCAAGTAGCACTCAGGAGTCCACCATACAAGTAAAAAAATATTTTTAGAGTAAGGACAGCAACTCTGCCATACTTTCCCCCACTGAATTAGCACAGCACCTTCCCCCACTGTTAACTACTAGGCATCAGCAGGAGTTGGAGCTTTAAGAGCTAAACATTTGCAGGTGTAGTTAGGTGTCTTCCCCCAGACACTAAATATAAGCTCTGCAAGAGCCAAACAATCTCTGACAGGAGCTTGTTTGTGTTTTGGGATCATTTTGTTTGCTTTTGAAAAGGCTTAGGTTTCCAAGGAACCAAGAATCCTAAGATACTCCTTTCAAGGAAGAAGAAAAATTTGTTTCCTGAAGCACTAATAATGCAACTCCTCAAACACAGACAAGATACTGTTTTACTGAAGTCTCCTGGAAGTGTCAAGGACAGCTTTCCACTAAGGCTGGTCCTCTACATTAAATGCTTTTCTTGTTCTCTCACATCAGTAAGCCTTCCAGATCAACTGAAATCCACATCATTACCACTCACGAACCATGAAGGACTAGTATAATAAAATGCTTTATCTACATGATCTGCCTTTCACAATTGACTACTATCATAAAACTTAGTACAACCTTGATCCACAGGCAGTTAAGTTCAGTGGGGTTTCTTATCTTTGTACACACAAGGTTAGAGAACTGCATTCTCCAAGACCATTTATTTGCTTTAACCATTTTCTTCCCCATCCCCATTTAATGATACACTACTACATCTTCCAGAATCCAACAGTAACGTGGGACAACACGGCACTGTTCGTTACAAAAAGATCAATTTTGTACCCTAGAGCAGAATGGGCCAGGCAAGGTAAACAAAATGATTTATTTGAAAACAACTAAGGTCCTGCCTTACTAGCCTGTGGTAGTTATATTTCAATTTCACCTGGCTTCCCATTCAAGCTATTACTAACCCCAGCTAGGTTTGATGCAAATCAGTTATTACTTGAACCGGATCTCTACAAAAGGCCGTATGACAGCATTCCTAGCACTACAGTGTATACACTTCCACTTGCTACTACTGCTCAGCAGAATCATGTATTAAAATACTCAATCTGGTATTTTACAGAATTTACAGGGGGTCACACTTCAACATAAATTACACAAATTACACCACTGAGTGAAAACATGTATCTGGTTTGCAGCATGTAATCTAGTACACTTCGGGTATAAATGAAGATAATTTTTTTTAAATGCTATTCGTTTCTTACAACTGTAAGAATTTTTTGCTTTAAGCCACATTTGTTTGGTCCCACATGTAGTAACCTTCCTATAATACAGAACATAATTAAACATACATGTCTCAGAAGCACCTTGTGATTTTAAAAACATGGTTAATCAAGTTAATAGTTTAGAGCTACCCTACAAACAAATTCCCCAAGCAATGCTAATTAAAACCAAGAGCTGGGAAGTTTTTATATCAAAATATTACTCCCTTGGATACCACATTGCTATGACTGTATTACAGCAAGATTTGTCTGATGGCAATCAAGCTGAAACGTTTGTTAAACAACATTCTACCATTCCCAACTTAACAGCTAACTGGTGCAAACAATAATGTGCTAATGCCACAGTGCCAGTGTTCCCAGTCAGCCATCTAAAAGGACTTCCAATCCCTTCCTTGAGAATTTAGATGGACAACGAGATGAACTTCACCTTCAGGCTAACTGTGATAAAGAAATGGGACCTCCTTGAGATGCAGTCTCATTTCCAAGGCTGATAAGTACAACAAGTTGTCCTTTCCTCGGCAGCATTCATCCACAGCTATCCATTCCACAGTTCACATACTTGAAACACACTCAAATCTGAGAGCTGAAGAATGAGTATCACTTGATGTTAGTGCTTTTACCACACATCAATTCACAGGAACAATTAGTAAGAAAGCCAGGCACAGACATCTGAACAACAGCAGAGAGCAGAGAGTAATTAAAGTGAACATTAAGGACTCAAACTTTTCTCTCACCAAGCAGGCTTTGTTTCCATTAACGTACAAAAAAATCAGATGCCCCATAACAGAGAAGAAAAAGAAACAATAAAAAAGCCAATATTATCTGCTTGAATCAAGGGTTCAAGTATTATCTTCAGTGGAACTGTATGTGTGTGTGCATGCAGAGGTCCTGCAGGCACATGACATGTCTTTTAATGGCAAGATTGACATCAGCTTCAGAGGTTCTGCTACAGCTCTCAAGTACAGAACCAGTATGAACACCAGCTACTTCCAGACAGTCACCATTGCTGCAGGAGGCACAGCAGCAAGCTTTACATATTTCAAGTGATATTTAACTATATCAACACTGCATATGGAAAAAGCTCATTCATAAGAATCTCTAACAAACAATGCTGCCATGCAGAACACTAGCTAAGTTGTTACAAATCCAGGTGTCATGAACAACTTCGTTAGCAGTTGCATACTTATGACACCAAAAGATCACCTGCTTCCTTGCAACATATGGAAAATGGTGTATTTTGATCATGAAACTTGCTAAAGAGACACAAAAAAATCAATTGATTACAAATCCTAAAGTAACATATCATGAAGGTTTATAAGGTTCAATTACTTATATGCCTATGCAGTCATTATTGGTTGACTTGAAACTAAGTCCTAAACAACCATTGTTGGTTTACTCCAGCAGGCAGTAATTTTTACCTGAACTCATGCAGCCTAATCTAATCGAAGAGCTTTGTTCTGTCAGATAAACCCTTGAGACTACAGTCTCTGCAGAGCAAGACTTTAGCCAGTAAGGGTTTCACTCCTCTGTAGGCTTCCATCAGCTAAGGAAAGGCTATATGATGTTTAAATACCGTACAGTTTGAGACAGAGTCTGAGCTCCAGTCAGAACAGAGGAATACAAAAGGACCCAGACTTGCTCTCGCACTGTAAGGACTGCATTACTTGAATCCTACAAGATATTACTGTTTAAAGCTGAAATGCCTTACCAGAGCAAGACAAAGAACCACGAGCCATCACATGAGAATATCTGTCACACAGCTCTGCAGCAATCACTGTTATTGCAATACTGTAAAAGAGGGATAAAGCTGTTGTCCTAAGTTATCCACACAGACAGTGAAACTGATTGGGAGTATTCAGACATATTAACCTATCTGAACTGCAGCAGTGTATGGAAAACACTCATAGCTGCTTCAAATTGCAGTGCCCAGTAACTAGTGAAACTCTTATCAGTGGGACAGTTTTCATCTTGAGGACCTCCCACCAGAAGCAACTAAAGGAAGACTTGTTTGGAAGACTTGTTCTTCCCCTCCTCTGTAACAGAAGCAGCTGATCACATCTTAGCATCTGAGCCCTCTTTTCTCAAATCACATGATTTGGGGAGAAAAAATTGTTTCATACAGGTTTAAAAGAGTTAGGGCATACCAAGACAGCCTACAAACTCCCCTGCAGGTCAAGTTCCACTAGAAGTTTCTGTGGGCCAGAATAGTTTGGGTCTGCTGTAATAAGACACTGAAGCTCTTCTAAGGAAGCGTTTATTTCAAGCTAATTCAAGACCTCATATATAACAAAGTAAAGAAGAAAAAAGACAAGTAGACAAGCTGTCAGCTAGACAACCAGCCACTGAGGTGTAAGAGTTTTATACAAGGAGATGTCTAAATTAGCACAGACATCTCAAAGATCTCAAAGCACAGACATTCTCACCTGGTTATTTTATAGTAACGCACATCATTAGTGTCCTGTCCCACACCAAAGCCTAATAAAAAGGCAGGGTGATAAGCACAATATTCATTGATTATCATTGCTTCTGCTGGCAAATAGCGTTATCTACCCTAATGCGCAAGGTCTACTTCAGGAGCAAGAGGTTCAGGCTGACAAACCCAGCTCAGATGAACTATCGCACTTCCTCGGAAACTGCATGAACAAGAGCTTCGTTTTAGTTATCTTTATATAACCATTGTGAAGACAAAAATACATGAAAATGCATTATGAACTGTTGTCCACTGACGTATAACAATCTTAGTACTCTCCGGTTCAGCAAGATAACTTCTGTGTGATCATTTTTCAGAATTCCTAACCTACACTATCTTGTGCCAAATCACCCCAGTATCAGCAAGACTTCTGCCATACACAGGCAGGGAAAGACTGTAAAACCTGGTGTAATTGATGTTGCCAAAGCAAGTATTACTTCCACTAGAGAGGCCTTCTACAAGCAGTGCTCATGGCAGTCTTAATACAGAGCAGACATTAGCACAACCGCCTACGCTCAGTTTAACCTAAAAACAAGGCCTCATGGTCACATTTAATAGAAGTGATAGCATTTTTGCTTCCAAATCCTGTACCCTGGAGGGTTTTCCTAACACATACAAACACAAAAGGCCTTTCCATTTGTTCTCTATTCATGCAATCCCTACAGAAAGGGGAACAGACTCCTGGCTATTTTTCACTAACAAATACATTAGACAAAGACTGTTTAGAAACAGCACTAAAAGCTCTGTAGGCATGATATTGTTTCAGCTGTGCTCTGCTATTGTCAGGTCATCACTATAGAAATATGCCCTTGCCTTTCACTAGCCCTGCTGGCAAGTACAACCGGGTAACACAGAGCTGACTGGTACAGTTAACCTAGAAATACTACTGCCTAATAAGAGAAGCTTAATATCACATTTAGCTACTGGGCAAACCCAAAATAAGCTTTAGCGTAAACACACAGCATCGATACAAAGATGACTGAAAAAATATCAAAACAAGGAACATAGATTAGCTAGCTGTCTAAAAGCTACTGTGCTAACTTCAGTTTTAAAGCCATTATTTAATTCCAAGTGTCACCACAATTTAAGCAGCAATTGTTCTAGTAACAAGCAGGGGAGTGTTAGAGGAAATGAATACTTCCCTTTCTCTCAAAACTGAACAAGTGTCTTCACAGTCCACAGAAACTATATGGAAAGCCATTATTACAGTTCTTAAGCCCTACTAAGGTCAACTGAAGAGAATTTCTGACTCTACCCTTTTCTACAGGCCACCAGCAGTCAGATAGCAAGGTCTGTAGCACTGAGCAAAAGGCTGCACATACAACTGTAAACAGCAAGACACATCAGAAAGTGTGTTTTATTGTACATGCCACCTCCAAGGCCTGGAAGACACCTGCTTTGACTCCACCCTCAAACTACACAAAGAATCACCAAAAACATTTAGTCTCTACCTGTTCACATACTTCTCTGTACAGAGATCACCAACAGTGGAGGAATAAGTAGAAATGCAGAGTCACAAGAGAATAGACGCTGCTGAATATGAGCCAATATTTATTCAACAGATCTGTGGGAAAGCAGCTTTATTTGCATGAAGTCAGACTGCATTTAAGCTTTGGCTCCAGTGTCTGAAAGTCGCTTAAACAGTGACTTTATCAAAAAAGAAAAAAAGACCGAGTTAAATTCCCCTGCTGTGTTGTTGCTGATAATGCATGAAATTTATCAAGATGCCAAAAACCTCAATTTCAGGATGCCAGAGTCCAGCATGCAGCAGATGGAGGGGTACTAGAAGTCTCACATCTGGTTTTTTTTGCCTAGATAAACTGTAATTTCATCCATACATTTTAACAGTCCAGGAGCTCTTGCCCTAGGACCAGCCCACCAAAGATGCAGCAACTTCAAATACATCAGCATAATCTGGACACACAACATCAGCACCAGGCATACAACAGCAGTTACCATTTATGAGTTTTAATGTCTAAAACAATCCTTCTGTAGCTATACCCAAGCCTTTTTCATTGTGATAGATTAGAGTATCAGCAACAGCTACACTGCAGGAAAATTGTGTATTTGCTGAAGTATGTAACATTGAGTATTTCTTTGCAGTTAAGAACAGGACCACCTACAACTGGAAAGAGTCAGCAGATTAGTTTAATACATGATTACACTTGTACCATTCAGAATAATACATCCCTTCTTTGAAGAATTCCAAAATGCTTTTCTGCAGTCAGGCAAGAGATCTGTTCACATGACAACAGAAGAGATTTCCAAATGTAATACAAACACTAGTATACATGGCCACTGTGTCTGAATTCTACCAAGAACAGAACTGAAGACAAGTAGGGGCAGTTTTACCTGAACAGCAAAGATTTTAGTGCAAGAGGAATGCTTGTCTACAGCACCAACACAGCTAAATACACTTGCACACAGCAGACTACTATGCACATTTTCAACAGCAGATCATGGTGAATACTACTTGGGATACTCATGTGGTGGTGTTTAGCCAGCAACCAGGACCATGTAGCCACTGACTCAATTCTCCCCCTCCCAAGTGGGACAAGGAGAAGAATTGAAGAAATAAGGAAAACACATGGGTTGAGATAGACAGTTTAGTAGATAAAGCAAAAGCCATGTAAGACAAGAAATTCATTCGCCACTTCCCAGCAGCAGGCAGGTGTTCAGCCATCCCCAGGACAGCAGGGCTCCATCCCATGTAGTTGTTACTTGGGAAGACAAACACCGTAACTCCAAACATCCCCCCCTTCCTCCTCCTTCACCAGCTTTATATACTGAGGATGACATCATATGGTATGAAACATCCCTTTGGTCAACAGGGGTCAGATGTCCTGGTTGTGTCTCCTCCCAACTTCTTGTGCACTAATCACAGCAGGGCAGTATGAGGTGCAGAAGAGGCCTTGACCACTTGGCAACAACCAAAACGAGCAGCATCTTATCAACACCATTCTCATCCCAAATCCAAAGCACAGCATCATATCAGCTGCCCAGCAAGAAAGTCAACTCCATCCCAGCCAAAACCATGACGTCATGTTACAACAGTCAATACCAACTGGCTGTTGATACCAGCAACTATTTCAGCAGCAGGGTCTCACTAGCCATCAGCAAGAACCTTCCCACACTTGCAAAAAGCACCAACTGCTCTAGATCACAAGTGGCTTCTACAGTCCCTATTTACAAGCCAAGAAAGCAATGCACTTTGCTTTCATTTGCAACACACAGCTGAAATTGAAGAAGAATGCAGACTGTACCTACAACCTTGTCACCAACAAGCATCCTGGGACAGTCACAGGATAGTCTGGGACTACAGATAAACAACAGTGTTTAAGACAGGACTTTTGGTGCTGCTAGAAGCCTCGTTACAGTCTTCAGTGCCAAATTCCTAGTGGTGGTGCTTCTGCTTTATTAAATGAGAAATTCCTTCTCAGTTTGCTCAAGTTTTAAGACTGTACAGATTAGAACTGGAACTTAGGGCTTCTTGCTCAGCATCATTTCTAACACAATTTAGCTTTTACCTCTATGAAAGACAAGTCTTTTAAAGAATTACATGGATATTGGAATGCATCTGTTAGGGAGGTCCCTTACAGAGCAAGCCAGCAAATTCTGTTTTGATGAGAAAGTCTTAATGGATCTTGTTGAGTAAAGTTTTGCCCTCCTTGACTGCTAGTCTGCCCCAGCCTCCTTCTCAGGCCACGCACTGCGGCTGAAATCAGGAGTCCTGATTCAGATGCAAGTCAAACTTACACCAGGATGCACTACCAGGCCTTGAATGTAAGAATACTACATAGAGCAACAGCACGGTACATGGAAAATTTGGAGACAGTTTCAAGTGTCTTTAAAGTTATTTCAGCACTTTTATGTTTCCTGGATCAAGAAACCCAAAGTTCCAACTAGTTTTGCATCAACGTTAACACATATGCAACAAGTGAGGGCCTCAAATCACTTAACTCATGACATTTAGTGCAGGCACTGTAAGAATTCTTCAGTACAGCAGTGTTACACATCCAGTAGAAGCCACTGAGTTAATTCCTGTATTAATAAAACCAACATTGAGGAACTATATTTACATGAAAGCCAGATGTCTAGAACCTTCTCACTTTAAACAAAATTAACTAGTCTTCACTTACCACTGAGTATGTATTAGGAAAAGTGTTCATACCAGTAGTTTGGTTCAGAAGCATTGACATGACATTCAAACCACTATCATGCCCCATCTATATCTTTGATTTTTTAAGGCAATAAGCAAGTTTCTTTTCAAACTGTAAGATAAAGACTTTTGAGTCACCTCCTCCAGCACTCAGGTAATTACATTATAAATCAAAACTTAGTAAAAGAGCTATAATTTAAGCAATTGGGGAAACTCACATAGCAGAAAAACATTTCAAGTCAAAAACACCAGGTAAGCTGGCACTTCTGCAAAACATTTATTTTCACACTGCACTGATCATCTCCATAGAGTGTACAAACTGTCGTAATTGCTCACACTGAATCAAACCAACAGCAGAAGAGTTAGACTGGAAACATGAGTGATTCACTATAATTTTGTGTTTCACACCTGAACTATAAGGGGAACCCAGTATTTTCACGAAGTGCAAGGAACACCTTTTTCTCACAGCATGCTGGAAGGAAGGGTAAAAAATGCTGCCTGGGGTCTCCACCAGAAGGCTAGCTACTATCTCACACTGTTGCCAGAGTTGTCTTAGGTCTATGAAAGCAGTTAGTTGACTTCAATCCCCAAATGTAGAATGCCTGACGGCAGAAGATTATAATTATTGCCTTTAAGTGGCACAGAGCTTCGTACACAGCAGCTGGAA
Organism: Pluvianellus socialis; assembly: GCA_013400795.1. Taxonomy (NCBI): domain Eukaryota; kingdom Metazoa; phylum Chordata; class Aves; order Charadriiformes; family Charadriidae; genus Pluvianellus; species Pluvianellus socialis. Next base: position 50,166 of record VZTS01006518.1, on the reverse strand, counting down.
GTTTTCAGAACATAAATTTCTTACTGAAGCTTAATATTAAATACAGAAATACTTATCTGTTTATAATAGGAACATTTAAGTTATGTATATTTCATAAGTCAAAACAAGTACTAGTTAGCTTTTATAAAAACAAACATACTTAATACTACAACTACAGTTGTGTTAGACAAAACAGTTGTATTTGTTCCATATTTCAAAGCTTCTAAAATGCTTCAGCTGGAAGTGGAGCACCATTCACCTTTTGTGTATGTCTGTCTCTTCAGACCTTCTAATAAAGTCTTTAAAACCTGAACACACTAAGGACGAAATCTCTTCTACCTGTATTGGAAGCTGTTGTGTTCCTACAGAAGGAATTACGGCTGTGGCAGTATAAAGAATGGTAACAGCCTTTCATAAAGGACCAAGCTAAATTCAGCTCACACCACACAGTTTCACAGCCCTAGGTTTTGAAATAGTTTGACAAAGTTTGATGAGCCCAAAAAAAACTTAGCTATTGCTCTACAAGTTCTCAGAGTCTCATTTATTTTAAGCAGAAAACCTAGGGAAAGAAAAAACAAAACACACACACAAAACAGAACATTTCTTCCTTCTACAGCCTCACACTTTAAGACTTTTGGAAGTTTAAGTGCCTCACCGCATCTTGTCATTTAGTTAGCTTTTGCAACAGCACTATCTACTATTTAGAAGTGGTATTAGGGAATTATCAATTTTGCTTGATTTCTTCAAAATTAAAAAAACATTGGTACTTTTTCATGTTGCTCCCACACACAACCAAACATAGGAAATCCTTTTAACAGTACCTCTCCCCCCAAAAGAGTTAAAGAACTCAAGAGCATCTTAAACAAGAAGTCCTACTATCAACCTACCTTCCCCCCACCACACACAGCCCCCCCCTCTGTTTCTTGCTGTACTTCGCTTAGTTTTGAGCAAGCTATTCCACACTATCCCTTCGTTTGGAAAGCTTCTTATGAACATCCACAAGTTTCCACTGTTGTTCAGAGAATCCTTGATGTCTACCAAAAAAATGACAATCTGAAGTCACATGATTTACAACAAACTGTCTTATCTCTTTCAGTTTAATTTTCCATAAGCACTTATGTACAGGTGCTTATCCACTTATGCAGTGCCTTGCGCTGTGCTACATTGATGTTTCCTATGGAGATAAAGAGTCTTCAAATCCAATAGCACTGAGAAATCCAGAAGCTGGAGATAATAAGAAAGTCCAAGGACAATATAGAATTACAGCTCCTCAAGAGAAACTCTAATACAGGTAAGCAAGTGAGTAAATAAGCCACCACTCGTATTCCACACGAGGTGTCGTTACTCAGATATTACGAGCTCAAGTCACCTTTGCCTTCATTCCCACTGGGCTGGGGGAAGAAAGCTAATCCAGAAGATGGAGAGAGCACAGCCAAAGCCTGTCACCCTGTTAAAAGTCAAAGAGATCAAAGCTTTCTTACTGAGCAGGAGCAAATTACTATAAAGTGAACTTAATTTCTAAGCAACACTAAGGAGCCAATATTCCTCAGCAGGTAATGCAAACACCTCTACTTTCCCACCACACTAACTGCATTCTGTCCGGCCCCTCACACACTAGCATTCCTTCAGACTCAAGTTGCCCTCATCAGGAGGCAAAGGTGCAAAAAAACTACTGAGAAACTTTTACAGCTATCAGGAAATGGCTTCCATGCAACAACTTGAACACAACAGCTTGCTCAGATGTTGGCAATAGGGCTATCGGGAACAAGTTCTTGGTGGTTTAGTCACACAATTTTCTCCTAAGATTAAACCATGTCACAACAGAAACCCCTGAGGAAAACTCAACCTACAGATTCTGCCAACCCTCCATTCCCTCCTTTTCTTTCTGTAAAGAAGGAAAAGCACAAGTAGTCTATCCATAGAAAACAGTCAAATTCTGCTCATAATTAGTCAGGGAAAAATAAAAATAAAGTGAGAAAACATCCAATGTTACTGCCCACATGCAAAAACCAAGGCACTAAGAAAATCTGTTATTTTAACTGCTCCTAAGCCACAGACTTTCCTAGACGAGTATATAATAAATCATAGTTGAGGAGAAAATCCTGTATAGGTAAGTTGCTGCGCTACCTGGATCACTAGCATCCTTCCAGAGGATATTCTTAGAATTGCCTTTGATAATACAGACAATAAACCATCTAATGGAAATCATAATTTCAGCAGGATATAAAGTTCCTCTCTTTCACAAAGACACTCATTGTATAAACCAGTCTTTGAACAATAACCCAAACATCTGCATTAACGAACAGAAGCCTGCTAAATAACACTCCTCCTTAGTCATGACAGGAGCCATCTGTTCACCTGGCTAACCCAGGGCAAGTGTGGCAAACACTGCCCCAACTTGCTTACGTTATTCATCCTTATATTCCATGTTTCGGTGCACATTGTGTTTCTAAACTGCAATAATGACATTAATCATGGCAATAGAACTCTTAAAAGCACACACTTACAATGAAAGGCTGAAAATGCCAAAGAAAATTCCCTTTAGTCTTCAATTAAAGAAGTGGACCATAGCCTCACATGCATAGGGATGTGAGTTTATGAACTCTGTAGTTACTCCTGTCCAGTTAGACTTATTTTTTCTTTTCTTCCTTCCTATTCTATACTTTCTTTTCCATTTAGTCTAGTTATTCTTCCATGCTGCTACTTTTCAAGAGAGCACTCCATGCAGTTTACACAGCCAACTCTATCCCAATCTCAGAGTAGGTTTTCATGGGTTAACCCTTGTGTGCAGCACTGGATTAGGTTCTGTTATTCCAAAATTCACTGGCCCTACTAGAGCTGCAAGTGAAAACGTTTTCATGCGTCTTGCCCATGCAGTCTATGAGCTGCCTTGCTCCCACCACTGCTGATCAAGCCACTCACCCCTTGCTGCTGCTGCTGGATCCCTCCGGGCTGCCCATCCCTTACAGTTGTCCAGACCCTGGACCCCCCGGCCCGAACCCCGCTTCCTCGGCAGCAGCAGAGCCCGCTGTGCTGAACGCAGGTCCGGGCAGGGAGAGAGAGGGTCCAGAGCCCCCCCTGCCCCCGGCTGCGGGGCGTGCGGGCTGCCGCGGGAAGGGGAGAAGCGGGGGTCGCTCCGTACCTGACCCAGTTGTCGCGGAACTTGCTCTGCTGGGGCTGGTTCAAGTAAATGGTGCGGGCTGGTGCCTCGTCCAGATCCGCCGAGGACGTGGCTCCGGACATCTCATCATCCGCCTTCTTATAGCCCGAGGGGGAACAGACAGGTCCTGCAGGGAGAGCGCAGAGGGGCGGTCAGCGCGGGGCTGCGCCCGCCGGCNNNGGGCTGCCCCCGCCGGCAGCTCCCGGGGCCGGGCCGCGGGGAAGGGAAGGGAAGGGCCGGGGGCGGGCGGCGAGCGGCGGCCGCGTCCTCGCCGGTGTTTACCGCGGCGGAGGCTGATAAATAATGGATGGCCGGGGAGGGGGCGGCGGGGCCCGCCCGGAGCCAGCTGGCAGCTGGGAGGGGGAGACACACAGAGACACGGGCAGAGGG